>SKCR01005809.1:0-25392 GCA_019454045.1 Zanthoxylum bungeanum | reverse complement strand
AAGGAGGTCCTTATTCTTCACCATGAGGTAAGTAGCCTGCACGAAAACAAAGAAAGTCAAAAAGAAGAATAAAACTACCTTTGCCATTTTAGAGCTCATCTCGGTCACTACAGCTTCAGGAGAGATATCCTCATATCTCGAAACCTCCCCCTGGGGAATCACCTCGACCAATTCATTAAAAGCCGGCACTAAATGGGAAGTAGCCTCCCGAATGCCTTCTCCCAAGTCATCCACCCCGAGGATCACGGAACCTTTCCGCTTCTTAGTAGAGCCCTCAGAAGATTTTTTCCCCCGATGGACATCTTTCTTCTTGCCCGGGACAGGCTCCTCCTCCTCCCCCCCCAACTCAGCCTCCTCGGCCCCAAATTGACGCCTCCTTTTCCTAAAAGGCTTCGGCGGACTGATGAGACGAGCAGACCCCGATGACTGCACACCAGGAGAAGATAGACCCCGAGCAGCCGGCTGAACTTTCCCCTGAGATACCCTCCCAACCTCGGCAGGTTCAGGCTCTGCCCGGGAAGTTCCCGTTTCCACATGACCGGCCTTCTTCATAGTACCAGCCAACTTCTCAAGAAACTTCGGCCACTTTGACATGCCTACAAAAAAAAGGGGAGAAGGAAATCAGGACCCGAGCATATAACAAAGACATCAAACACTATAAAATAAACAGAGAAGTCAAACTAAAACAGTCAGCAAACATCTACCTATCCGACCCGAGACCTCCGAAGGAACGGTCTGAGTAAGGCCCGACTCAACAAAGGCCGCATCATTAACCAACTCCCTCCAGTGGGCAGCATACCGACGAGCCCAGACTACCCGTTGCCGGACCCGATGGGAAACCTTGGGAGCATCCCTCCAACAGGCTAGGAGGAACAGAAAAGAAGGGGTAAGAACCCAAACAAAAAAAAAACTAAGGAAAGCTAAAAGTTGATCTCCTAACCTCCCACCCTGAAGATATCCGGTACCAAGAACTCCCCTTCATCCGACCTTAGGGACCGTCCCCAATCCCCAGTAGCCCAGAACCAGAAGTCTTTAAAATTCTTATTGGAGTCAGGGAGTTTCTTGACGACATTTGACGAGCTGTCATAAGCTGAAAGGTAATACCATCCGTGGTACGACCTAGGATTGGCCTTCAGCCGGTATAACCTCTTCACCTCTTCGAGAGAAGGCTCGCCGAGTCCTGCTCGATGCCAAGCTACATACAACCCGGCCAAAATCCTCCAACTGTTCAGACTCAATTGACAAGGAGCAATCTCCATCTCGGCCAGCATCCAAGCAAAGTAAGGTTGAACCGGCAGCCGCAGCCCACACTCAAAAAAAGTAGGAAGAAGTGCCACCGAACCCTCATAAGGTTGACTGGCGCGATCCATCAAGCCAGGAACTTCAAGGGCAATATCTATCGGAATGTTATATCGCAGTCGAAGAAGGGCGAGGTCGTCCTCAGTTATTTTGGAAGGACGGTTCATATCCAGAGCCGACGAGCCGAGTTCAACGGCCTCTGGATCTTTCCGAGGAACCCTCTGATGGTAGGAATCTTGTTCGATCTCAGAAGGAGTAGGGGTAGTATCAAGGTCTTCTACACTAGGTGCCCCCGAACCCGAGGAGAGCTCCTCAGTAGGGGGAGTTGAGGGTTTAGCAGGCTTTTCAGGGGAGGAACTGCTGTCAGACATCCCTGACATCCAAAAAACAAAAAAGGAAGGGGAAGTCAGTCTATAACTAAGAAACTACTCAGGTTTTCTAAAACGGGTGGGTTCTAAAAATACCCTAAAGCCAAATCCAAACGAAACCTTAAGTCATTCCCTAACAACATTCAACAAAGAAAGCAGGATTCACAACACAGAAAGGGAAGAGATCGTTCAGAAGACTTACTTGTCTCTTCTCAGAAAATCTGGAGGTTATGCAGTACGGTTTGCATGTTCCTTATGTTCGCAGAGAAAAAAACCCGCGGTTGAATTCTGAAAACACTGATTTGAGCGATTCACGGAGATACTTTCGGGAAAGAAGGAGAAATTGCCAAAAAAGATTGAACAGTGAAAGCCTCCCCTTCTTACAGTCATGACCAGGGCGCTCGTGACCGTTGGATCAAAAGGAGGAACCCGGATGAACGCCAGGTGTCGACTGCAAAAGAGGTCTCCCAAGTTTAAACAGACGGCTGAGATCAGCGAACTGTGAAGACGCCTCTATACGGATGATTCGTTCCCTTTTTGGCGGGAACCCGGCGGATGTTTGACAAGTGTCGAACTTAGAAGAAACCCTAAAGATGATTTGATAGGCATTTAAACAGACGTGACTGTTGCGTGTCTCAAGACAAAACGCTTGAAAAGGGGCGACAAAACATTTCTCAACATCGGACCGACCTCCAACAGAGCAAATCAGCACGCCATCTTTATATAGTTCCCGGCACCAACTTGCACACTCGTTGGAACCGAGAACTAGGGGACAGATGTTGATGGTGTTTTCAGGCACTATGATATTTAAGGCAGCACGACAAGGACAAAAGGGTAATTCCCTGACTGGTTGAGATCATCAAAGCCGACCCGGCCACTGTACAGTAAGAGACCGAACACTTGATGATAGAGACCGAACACTTGATGATAGATGACCGACCACTTTAGTTCGGATGACCGAGCACTATAAAGTCGGCAGAAACACTCTCAGCATAAAAGACTATCATGACCGACCTCATGGAGACCGACCAGACGAGCGAGATATGCTCAAAGATAATGACACCCTATTCTTGCGGATAAGATAAACAAATTATCCTACTCTCACAAGGAAATGAAGTCAGAATCCGAAAAGGAATAAGAAAAGAGAAGGCAATATTAGACTAGGAATCCTTGCAAGAAGAGAAGACTGAGTTCAACTAGGATTTCTTATGCAAATAGGAGTCTGATTTCTATACTATTATAAATAGGAGGGCAGAGAATGTGTAAAAGGCATAAAAAAAAAAATCAGTGATCAGAATCATCAAGCTCTGATTTGTAAAAGCACAAAAAGATCTGAGAAGCGTATTGGAGTAATAAAAAGTAGCATCCTGTTTCTGTCCGTGGACGTAGGTCGGACCAAGATCCGCCGAACCACGTTAAATCTCTTTGTCGATTGGTGTGTTTATCTGTCTCTCGCTAAATTTGATTTTGGTCCCCCATAACCAAACAAATTCACTATTGAAGGAGGATTACCTCGGAGGTGATATTCCCATATTACCCTGAGACCAAAATCCACCGTCAACACTATTATTAAATGATGTTGATGTGTAGTGTGATGTTGGTGGATAAGGGTTATTGAATTATGAACGTGAAATAAACATTAGAAGTAGTAAAAGAAATGTGTATAGTAACGCATAACAAGTGTTCGATGAATTGTTAAACCTTGATAGCGTTGAATAATTGATCAATTCTGTGCATGATAATATACATTTAACTTGTTAAGCATGGATGTAATGGCTAAATTAAGTAAAGTTAGTAGAGCAGTGAATGTAATATTATGGGCAGTGAGTTTGGATTTAGAGAAGTCCTGGACAGGTCAAAAAGAATTGGTCATAAGTTAAGTTTTAGATGTCCAAATGATGCACCATTAAATTTCGAGTAAATTAGAGATAGAAGAGTGTAACATATCCAAAAATTAGAATATTTGGATAAGAGATGAATTTAAACCAACCTTACAAAGTGACTGCCCTGCAGATTCATAAATTTCTGGTTTGCCTGAACTGTCTGTAAAGATTCACCTATAAATTGAGATTTAGGAATTGAAATCAAGTTTCTTAAAATTCTGGGTAATTTAGACACGAAAGGGAGTAACATATCCAAAACTTAAAATTTTTGGACTTAGGATGAAGCCACACCGAATTTTCGAAGTTGGGTGACCTGCTGCGAATACACCCCCAGTTTTGTTTCTGACCACCCTTGAATTTCGCCTTAGTACTTGAGTTTCCGAAATCGAAACTGAGATCCGTAAAAATCAACATAAACTAGAGACATGAAAGCCCATTCTATTAAAATTTCTGCTCTAGATTCCATCTCAATTAGTTGCAATAAATTTTCAAAATTAACTGTTGAGCAGAGGATATTAACGATTGGACAGAATTTGGAATTTTGCTATCACACTTGCGTAACTCGAAATCTAAGCCATAAAATTCATAGATACCATAAATATATCATATGTTCAGAAAGATTAAGAGTCCATATATATTACATATTCTTTTATGCCTTATGAAAATATTCCGAGTTATAGAAACTAACAGTTGTTTTGGCTTTAGATCGACGCCATGATACTTGACGATCCTCCACACCGTGTACCGCTCTCGAATTTCCATAGCACTATGAGTGGATGCTTGTTTTTTTTTATGTTTTTTTGATTTATGTTTTAAATTTCTTTTCAAGTTTTGGGATTTTAAATTGATGAAGAATATGCATGATGTTTTTACGCTTCCGTCTCAGCGCTTGTTTATTGCTTTTATGATTTCTGAGCTATCTATATGTTTCCGCTGAGATGATGTTTGTGTTTAGGAACATTATCATTTGGATACGGTTGGACTTCTTGTCATGATATGCGAACTTGTTGGGCCATTTAAACCGGGACGAGTTCACTCCTATGATAGTTAGCCCAAAAGCTTCTAAAATGATGATGGACCGATTTGTGTGAAAATTTTAATGAGTTGATATATTCCTTATATCACATGTATCTCATGCACCTCATGCATACATGCATCATGCTAACCCTTGTGTTCTAAAAGCCGTCATAGATTCCCGTTGGGTTAGGGAAGAGGGAAGACTCAATAAAAGAACGGTAACAGTTATGAGTACATCCGATAATGAGGTATCTCAGATAGATCAGTTGGAAAACGGTCTCGCCAAAATTACTGAACAGTTGCAAGCCTTGACTACTGCTGTGGCTGGTATGGCTGTACCTCGTGCTCGGGGAAGTACTGAGAATGTGAGGCGTGAGGAGCCTCCGAATGGGTTGGGGGATGATATCCCCGCTTTTGATGACGACATGGCTGAATATGCCACGGGAAGAATAGCCGGGTCTCAGGCCGAGATACAGAAACTCCGTGATCAGATGGAGTCAGTTACCAGTAAACTGAAGGGGAAACATGAAGACTTGTTGGATTATGAGGCATTGACCTTCGAAGAACAGCTGCCAGCTCAGTTCAAGATGTCTGATATGGCTAAGTTCAACGGGAATGGGGACCCGAGGGTCCATCTGCGGCAATATGTCTCAATGATGAGTTCAGTGGGCCTATCACAGCGCCAAGTCCAAAAGATGTTTGGGATGTCACTCGAGGGAGCACCTGTAATATGGTATCACAGCCTTGAGAAAAAGGTTAAAGAAGATTGGAAGGAACTAGCTGATGCTTTTCTGAAGCAGTATGTTACAGACTTAGAGATTGACTTGTCGCTCCGCGACTTGGAGAATACTAAGCAGAAGCCGGAAGAAAGCTTCAAGGAGAATGTAGACCGCTGGAGAAGCCAGCTTCTGAAGATGCAGACTCGGCCCTCAGAGAAGGAACAAATCAAAATGATCATCAAGGGCACCAAGCCCTCCATTTATGGCAAGTTGAGGAGAATGACCTCCATGATTGCAGATTTTTGACAGTTGTGGGAAACTGTCATGGATATAGAAGAAGAAGAAGCTGAAAACAGAAGGTTTTATGGCCAGAATAGGAGGAATTTTGGGGGGCATTCTGAGACCAAGCCCGTTGCTGCCGAAGTCGCTGCCATCAGAAACAGGCAATTCTCCAACCTTGGTAGACCTTTGTCGAAGGTATTTGAAAAGTTGAAGGGACAAAGACTCTTAAAACCCTTAGAGCCTAAACCACTTCCAGATCCTATACCACCAAACCTTGACCTAAGCCTGTATTGTCACTTCCATCAGAGGAGAGGCCACGAAATTGACAACTGTATCCGCCTTAGGCATGAAATCCAAAACCTCATTGATACTCATAAAATACCTGATCCTGAGAAAGAACAACCCAACACACATCGGAACCCCCTATCAAATTATCACTCTGTTCCCCCACCCACTTACATGATCAACTCCGGCCTGCCCGAAAGCTTTGTCCTCCAAATTCTCAACCACCCAGATTCTTCCATGATGATAGAGGATGACAGCAGTGAAGAACCATAGGCCGAGGAATAAGGCAATGAAACTGTTCTTTCTGGTTTATTTTCTGCATTTTTAATAAAGACATCGACTTCATCTACTTGTTTGGACCTTTTCCTGAATAATAATAAAGACATCCATTTCACCTACTTGCCTGAGTCCTTTCCTTTCAACCTGTAACATGAGTATATTTGAGAAAAGCATTCAACCCTGATACTATGATATTCAGCGACACTCAGAACACGGGGGATTCCCGAAAGAAGCAAGCAGAAAAGACAGAATAACCGTTCAGTAATGGGAAATGGGGCAGTGAGGCTGTCAGACTTGGAAGGAAATGAGTTCACTGAGCCGATCAATGTGGATAAATTGAAGCAGTACTTTTCCAAAGGAAGAGAAGACCGAGCAATCACCAAGGGAATTGGTGGACGACCTAACCCAACGGGATATGAAACTCATTTATGCATACATGCATACACGTAACGTATTTTGCATTCCTTTTTGTGTTTGTTTTGTTTTGTATTCACAGGTCTCAACAAAGAGAAAAAGATAAAGCATCCAACGCAAGCCAACCAGAAGCAGCAACAGTACAGTGTCAGCAGTTTTCAGGAATGAATCACAGGGCGAGGCCCACATCAGTATCAGTTTGGGGCGAGGCCCATATCAGTATCAGTTGGGGGCGAGGCCCACATCAGTATCAGTCTGGGGGCGAGGCCCATATCAGTATCAGTCTGAGGGCGAGGCCCACATCAGTATCCATTTGGGGCGAGGCCCATATCAGTATCAGTCTGGGGGGCGAGGCCCACATCAGTATCAGTTTAGGGCGAGGCCCATGTCAGTATCAATTTAGGGCGAGGCCCATTTCTGTATCAGTCTGGGGAGAGGCCCATATCAGTATCAGTCTGGGGGCGAGGCCCACATCAGTATAGTTTAGGGCGAGGCCCATGTCAGTATCAGTTTAGGACGAGGCCCATTTCAGTATCAGTATGGGGCGAGGCCCATATCAGTATCAGTCTGGGGGCGAGGCCCACATCAGTATCAGTTTAGGGCGAGGCCCATGTCAGTATCAGTTTAGGGCGAGGCCCATTTCAGTATCAGTCTGGGGCGAGGCCCATATCAGTATCAGTCTGGGGGCGAGGCCCACATCAGTATCAGTTTAGGGCGAGGCCCATGTCAGTATCAGTTTAGGGCGAGGCCCATTTCAGTATCAGTCTGGGGGCGAGGCCCACGTCAGTATCAGTTTGGGGTGAGGCCCATATCAGTATCAGTCTGGGGGCGAGGCCCATGTCAGTATCAGTCTGGGGGCAAGACCCATGTCAGTATCAGTTAAGGCCGAGCCCCACATCAGCATCAGTTTGGGGATGAGTCCCAGGGCTGAGGCCCGCATCAGCATCAGTTTGGGGATGAATCCCAAAGTCGAGGCCTACATCAGTATCAGTTTGGGGATGAGTCCCAGGGCCGAGGCCCACTTCAGTATCAGTTTGGGGTGAGGCCCACATCAGTGTCAGTTTAGGGGCGAGGCCCATATCGGTATCGGTTTGGGGGCGAGGCCCACATCAGCATCATGTTATGGAGGCCAAGGATTCTAACCAAGCTTGGGTTGAAAGACTACTTCGTGTTATGGAGCAAATTAAGAAATAAATTACCCAAAAAAAACATATACTAAAATTGTTAACAACCATGTAATCATCGTGCCAAATCAGAAAATAAGCACAAACACCATCAATATGGTCTTATATGTCCCCAACCGGTGAACTAAGCATACAGTAAAATGGGGACATATAAGACCATACTTTGACTTATTAACCTGAAATTCTAAGATATCCACAAGCTTCTTTTGATGAATAAGTACAAATATTCAAGGTAACTTAATTAACTATATTTCAAGGTTAACTAAGAAACTCTGAATTCATTAAGGTCAAGTTCCCATTATGGCTACACCCGCTCTACAGGAATATTTCTATTCTGGAAGGAAATCCCTAAAATGAGATCGTGTGCTATCGAATATAAGGCTAAACCTAAATTCCCTTTGTCAAGTTCATCTAAGTTTACCACATCAATCCTATTGGTGATCAAGCAACAAGAAGCATTAAGATATACATTCAATAAACAAGCCAAATCATCACACAAGATATAAGAAAATTTAATTTATAAACTCATAAATATTAGGTTTCATCACAACCCTAGATTATATATCTAGACCTGGCCGGCGGTTCGGTTCCGGTTCGGAACCGAACCGAACCGGCCGGTTTCCGGTTCCACACTTAAGTGGAACCGGAACCTTGAACCGAACCGGAACCGACCGATTCGGTTCCAAACCTTTTTTTTTAATTTTAAAAATTAATTAAAATAAATGAGATTAATTTTATAAATAAAAAAAAATTATTACATTGAAGAGCTTGAGCTTAAATTTTAAAAATTTAAGTTGCCTACGTATCCTCCAAGGGTGAGAGGAATCAAAGCTGACGTAGTTCCATTACAATTTTAAGACATATCCCCTTTGTAAATTACAATTTTACAATTATCAATCATCATTATCAGTTGATCCTTCGGCTCCAGTTCCGCTTGCACTTGTTGTTGCACTTGCAGAAGCATTATCGAACAAATCTTCAAAATCATCGGGAGCATCTTCTTGTTGTCTCAGATCAGCTCGAGTCCAATCATCCACACAAGCTGTTGCTTCTAGAGTGCTTGGATGTAATGAAGATCGCCTAGCTTCCAATATATTACCTCCCAAGCTGAAGGCTTGCTCAACCACAACGGTGGAAATAGGTGCTGTCAATATCTCTTTAGCAATAATTGATAAAACATGATATATATTTTGATGCCGGTTCCACCATTCAAGGATTTTAAAATTTTTACTGCATAAACTTTCATTAGAAAACTCAAAATTTGTAGATAAATAATTATCTAATTCAGGGTTATTAGTTGTCGTATCCCTAACTTTTTTATTTCGTTGCAATAACCAACAATCCCCTACGCTAAGTCTTGTTTGAATTACCGGTTCACTACTACTAGATTCACCTAATGTTCCTAAGTTATATCTTACAATATAATCATTAAATAAAACAATTAAATCATTTCTTAATTTCGTCATTATGCTTGTAATATCAATTTAATCTAATATTCCTAAATAACCATAATAAGCTTGTAAACCACCATTCAAACCTTCTAATTTAAATCTAGGATAAAAAACACCAGCAATAAGATAAAGTAAAGGAATTTCCCTAAAATAATTCAACCATTTTACCTTCATAGTAGTAATGGCTTCGAACAAAATAATATCATTAGGATCGCTACTGTCAACATGCTCATCGAGAGTGCCAACAATATTCAAACTCTCAAGAAGAAATAAATGTGTTGTAGGATAATAAACACCGTTAAAAACTAAACTAGCATCATTAAAAACTCTTAAAATATCTAAAAAAATTTCACAAATATCCCATTGACTAGGATAAAGTGTGATATTTTGAACATGTTGAGAAAAAAAACTACATAATGCATCTTTGTATTGAAATGCTTGACATAAAAGAAAATAAGTTGAATTCCAACGTGTTGGAACATCTCTTGAAAATTTAATCGGCTTAATACCATTTATTTTACAAAACTTGGTCCATTCTCTCATAACTTAAGAATATGACCAAATACAGTTAAGTGTCGTTTTAATTGGATCAAGGAAAGGTGATAATAATTTTAGACCGTCTTGCACACATATGTTAAGGACATGACATGTACAACGAATATGAAAAAATCAACCCCCTAAATTTGGTTCACATAAGGATTTTAAATCACTGATGGATGCAGTATTTGCAGATGCATTATCAAATCCAATTGTTAAAATGTTTTCTACTAAACCATATTCATCAAAAATTACCTTCACCATTCTATAAATATTATGTGCAGTATGTTGGTCATCAAAAACTCTTAATGCAATAAATCGTTTTTGCATGGTAAATGATGCATCAATCCAATGACAAGTCACACCCATGTATGAGTGTGTTTGCCAATGGTCACTCCAAATATCAGAACATATAGAAATACGACATTTCATCTCTTTAAATATTTCATTTAAAATAATTTTACCATCTTTGTATAATTTAAAAATATGACGTTTTGTTGTGTTTCGAGTCATTCTACATGCAGCAGGATTTAAAGCATTATGCATGTAATTAGTAAAATGAAGTTTTTCACCAAAGCTTAAAGAAAGATGTGCCATACAAGTTAATTTCGCAAATTCTTCTCTATTTTTTGCATCAGAATATTTAAATAAATCTACAGCACTCGTACCTCTACTAGATGATGCGTACCTGGCCATTTGAGTTTGCGTCGTATCAATGCCAAATTCAACCGGATGATGTTTTTCCATGTGCTTGATCATATTGCCGTATCCACCAGAAAATTTATAGGTAGCCCCACAATAGGTGTAAATTGCTCGTTGTGAATCATCTTCTAGGCGTTCCAAATTAAAATGAATTTTGAAAATATCCGAGGACCGAGCCTTAACTTCTCTTCTCTGTGATTGTGCACTGACACTAGGGCCGCTCTCTTGGGTTGGCATATTTGACATTATGTTCTCAAATGAGCTTGCCATTTTTCGTTTGAGAAATTATGAAGAAAAATAAGAAAATTGAATAATTGTTAAAATTTTAACAAATTAACAATTAATTGAATTGAGATTGAGAATAAGATTATAAGAGAATTGTATTGAAGTGAGATTGAGAATAAGGGAATTATAGAAAATGAGAGAGTTGAGAATTTGGTGTGTTGAAATAATGAAAAATGAATCCTATTTATAGAGTTTTAGATTTTTTTTTATACCAAAAATGCCACTAAATATAACCGTTTTATTACCGTTATTAGGGATATATTAGTAATTTATATTTTAATTTATAAATTTTTTTAATTTGTTTTTTTTTTTATTTGGGCAGGGAGCCCTCCAACGAACCCCAACCGAACCGGTCGCCAACGGTTCCGGTTCCGGTTCGGAACCGGAACCGTGGTCGGGTCTATATATATCTAGTTACAACATATAGCTGGGATTACTAAATAAATAAAAAAGTTGAACAAAACATCATAAAAGAGAATGAAAGAATAAATTTTATTGAAGATGGCAGCCTTTATCTTCCTTGATGTTGAATCCCAGTATGCTTGTTTGATGTGTCTTGATCTCTCTCAAAGATCACCTTGGAAGCTCTGAAAGTAGGGTTTTAGACTCTCTCCAAAACCGATGTTTGAGGATTGGAACAGGCTCTCTTATATATAGGGTTGTGGTTCCTTCTTGAGTACACTTCTTGAACAGCCTGGAAAATGTTCGCGCGTCGTGACTCGAAAGTCCCAACGTCACAACGTGCGTGCCTGTTATTGAGAGTCGCGACGCTCAGTTGTCTACGTCATGACATGCGAGGCCTAGCGTCGCACCGCACATTATTCAGCGCCGTGATGCGCATGTGTTACCAATTTCGCACCTTCGGCCTCAAATTTGTTCTTAGGCGCATCTCGATACGTGATTGAGAGTCACGACACCCTTTTGAAGTCCAATTTTGCCCCTGTTTGTTCAATATTTTACCGTTTTCATCCCAAGTTGATTCCATTGAGTCTCGATATTATTTTTATCTGCAAAACAAACCCAAAACACATCAAAATACTCATATGAAATGTGTTGATATGTTTAATGACACGTGCGAGCATGTTTCATGTGGATGTGTTTGTTGAAATGGGGTACAGGCCCATTTTGTATGTATTGGATGAGTGAGATGTCACTAGCTCGTAATTGAGTGTGGTTGACTTTACTGTTGTGTATATGGGTAATGGCATTGCATTGCATCACATTTCATTGCATGAATTACATGATCATATGGTTATTATGATGATGAATTCGTATTTTTCATACCCAGAGGGAGACACAGTGCACATTGACAGTTACAGACCTAGGACTAGGAGGACGGCGATGCGTAACGCCTCTAGATCCTAGTTATTAGCCAATTTTGATTTCAAATGCTTTACAAATTGATAATGTTTTTAGAAAGATTGATTTCAAAATATGATTTTGTGATTTTGGAGGCATGAGGGAAAAACCCACCTCAGATGTAACTTGGCACGGATATTGGAATAGACGGATATTGGAATTGACGGATGTAACATGTGCACATGTAGAGGACTGGGGGGACGGCGATACGTAACTCCCCCAAATCCTAGTTCAGGACTAGGGATGACAGATGCCCCTAGATCATAGTTCAGGGTCAGGAAGTAGCATAGATCCGCACTTCTGAAACTAGTTCAGTGGCTTGGGGAATGGCGATACGTAACGCCCCAAGACCACTAGTTAGACGTATAGGGGGACGACAATACGTAACGCCCCCATGCATCAGGTTTTTCAAAGACAGATTCCAGTGACAGGTTTTCAGAGAAATGATTTTCAGAGATGCAGTTTTCAGAAATGATAAATTTTATAAAAAAGTTTTCACGAGAATAAACTTTTACAGAAAAACATCAGATTTTTACAGAAATAACATAGTTTCTAAGAAAGTTTTACATAAAAAAGACATGTTTCAAATAAGAAAATAGATTTCAGAAAATACAGCTTTCTTAAGACGATTTCGGCTTTGGAATCATGGAGATTTTCATGATAATCCTTGTGCATAACTTTTTACTTTTATAAAAGAGTTGATTTCCAGCAGATTACCAAATTGGAATTTCATGTAGGGGATTTTGACATTCTTGATCTTATATACCATCATAGATATTGAATTCGGTTTTACTCCCAGTTGTCTTGATATTTTCCAACTTATGAGATTTCTTATTTTATAAATCTTTACGGTTTTCAGAGTTTTTATTAAAGTTTTACAACTTCAAATATAGAAATTCTAGCTTTTGCATATAGTTTGCCCTACGAGGCCAGACACAAGTAGTTCTCATATTTTATAGAGATATTTTCCTGAGCGATAACCAATGTCGCTGAGTGATAACCGAATCAACTTGGGGGAATTGCCTGATGTTTATTTCAAATCCTCTCTCAATAAAGAGACTTTTTGCCCCATTCCTTTCTCATAACGCTTCTCTACTGCCGCAGACATGAATTTAGCAGTGTCGTAGGATGGTGTAGCAACAGCTTTACCACGAGATATTTTTGATGCCATTTTAGGAAATGGAGTATGATTCAACAAAATTTTTGATAGAGTCTGCTATGTTTTTTGGAGGTTTTGTCCAATTATCACCTTAAATTTCCACTAAGTAAAAAATTCAAGAAAGCTAATCCACACACTACGCCCCTAAACTTCAATAATTTTATCAATTTACACAACACAAAAATTCACAAAATAGTAGATAAAACGAAAAAGCCAAGAGTGAAATCTAAAAATAGTTGAACTAACCAAGCACAAGTTTCACAGTAGTAGATGTATCCATGTCATAAAGAAATGAGTGTGATATAGGTGTTGGAGAAGATGGGAAATGGAGTTCGGAGAGTGTTGTGCGTGAGGAGTTTGTTTTAGGAGAGATGGATTAATGAGTTTTGTGAGAAAATGACGTGGGTTGCTGTGTTTTAACTCAACACGCAACTTCGCTCGGGCTCGGGTTCGTTTAATCCGATTAAACGAATTTTCCGTCACGACGTAATTAAATCTAATTTAATTAAATAATTATGCCTCATAAAATTATTACGAAAGTCGCTTACGAATTAATTCCAAATTAATTTGTTCACCCCGAATTAAAATCCAATTTTAATTCCGCTTTGAAATCTAATTTCAATTAATATATCTAATATATTATTCAATCGATTAATTCCAAATCAATCACGTTCTCTCTTCTATTTGAATTTTATCCCAGATAAATTCTTGCCGTAATTAATCCCAGATTAATTTTCTCTCTCTTATAATTAATCCCAGATTAATTATGTTCGAGTCAAATTTCATCGGTGAATCTTTGGGAAGCGACCCAAGAGATCCCTAGATATGTTGGCAGTAAATCTGGTCGTCGGACTATCTGAACACGTGCGTACCCCGTACCACGTTCTTACCGATTTACAAGACATGGTTGGCTTCTAGCAAAGCACAGTGCCTACCCAATTCTCCAGAAATATTCAACGAAGAATATATAATCTATATCAGGCATAATATACTATGTATTGCGTATTACGATCCAGTATCGGATGTCACATGCTAGGCCTAGGGCTGGAATTGTGTCTGCCTCGTACGAAGCATATATCGGATCACTAGCAACTAGTCTATTTAATTGGATAATCATGACCTAGTCATACTATCTCGATAGAAGTAGCATTTGAGAGTACTAGTTCGGTATCCCTGCGTGATCATCATCTCCATATGACTAAAGTGATACTTCCATCTTGACATCACACCCAATACACTACGATTCTCAGTAAACCAAGAAGAGGCGTACAAAGAACCTGTTAAAGCCTCGGACGACCAAATCCAAAGCGTACTGATTGTCGCAAGTATTAGCGATCCAATTCTCAGGTTAAGACCAAATACACCTACCCTGATTCGGATTCCCATAGATACATAGTCATACTACCAATGAGATTCTGAGGGGTCTATCCAGAGCGAAGTTATTCCCGATTCAACGGCTAACAGAACCTCCTATCACACTTGCATAATTATCCAATACTTAAATATATGAGAACTATGTTGTTAAGCTTCCATAACGCGCACAAGTGCAATACTAGCCTATTCCACATTATCGATGTCCAGTCTCGATAATACTACTGATGAGTGGTAAATCATTCACTATTTCCCACTCATTTAACCTAATAATTTGTATAGTTTCTTGCGTTTTGTGAATATTTTGATGTGTTTTGTGTTATTTTGTAGATAAATAAAGTTTCAGGACACTCTGGAGGTGATTTGGGCCAAAACAGTGAAAATTGGACGAAAATGGCATTTTGGTAATTTCCCGCGTCGCGACTCCAAACATGCGCTAAACAGTGCTAATGTGCGCCAGGTCCACAAATCAGAATCTGAGAAAAGTTGACTTTGCTAACGTGCACCGTGCCACGTGTCACCATCACAGCCGATCTGCTAAAATACGCCGTGCTATGTGTCATCATCCTACGGTGCCGACAGTCATCATCACCACGTGTGCCACGTGTCATTCCATGTCATTGCCACGTCATCAGCCACATCACCAGGTTGACCAAGTCAAACTGCCACCTCACCGCCACGTCATCATCAGCCAATCAGGAAGTGCCACGTGTCGCAATCCTACGGTGCCGACAGTCTCTTTCCCATGTGTCGCCACGTCATCGCCATGTCATCATCAACCAATCACAACGTGCCACGTGTCGCAATTCTATGGTGCCTACAGTCACTTTGCCACGTGTCGCCACGTCACCGCCACATCAGCATCAATCATTGAGTCTCTAATCCTTATCTGACACGTGGCGGATAAGAATCTAGCGGACCAATCAGAAGCCGCCACGTGTCACAATAATTGAGTCTTCAACCACCAAGCCACGTGTCACCTTATCATCTTATCCAGAATCTGCAACCGACGAACCAGAGCGTGCCACGTCGACAGAAACTGGCATAGCGACGCCAAAGGGCTCAGCGTCGCGACGCCGGATGCCTATCCGTGCCAATAAATTGAGCTTGAGATTTCAGTTTTAGATGCACCACTCTCTCTCATCTCTTTGATGGAAAGAGAAAGTTTCTCCCTCTAGTTTCTTTTAGTTTTTAGTTTTTTTTAGTTTTTAGTTTTTTTTTTAGTTTTTAGTTCTGTAAATAATTTTAATTACATTTTGTTAATATAGTAATTTACTTTTTTTTACTTTTTACAGTTTTTACTATTCACCATGAGGAGGTAACTTCCCCAGCTAGGGTGAAAGGTAATTCTTTTACTGTTACTATTTAGATTAATCTCCCTTAAAAATAATATATTCACTATTGAAAATATTGACTTAAAAATGATACCGCCAGATTGGTCGGTTGGTAATTCATTTTAATCTAGTTTAAACCTGACTAATAAAGGATACCGCCAGATTGGTCGGTTGATAATATTATCACAAGTTTATATATTATTTTATGAGAGATATCTAAAATAGTAAATAGTAAAAGTAATTCCTTTTATCTTAGCATTTTATTTTATTTTACTTTTCAACTTTTACTTTATGTCTTTTACTTTTCAGCTTTTACTTTATGTCTTTTACTTTTAAGTTTTTACTAGCCCTAGTTATGTGTTAGTATCTGGGGTTGTGATAAATTCTAATATCACCGGTTTATGAGGGGTTATTTTATAGTTTGGGTAATTTAAAGGTTTACTTATTAAGTCTTAAGCTTAATGCTTCTTGTTGTCTGATCACCAATAAGATTGATGTGGTAAATCTAAAATGAACTAGACATAGGGATTTTAGGTTTCAACCTTAGACTTAATAGCCCAGCCATAATTGAAACTTAAATTTAATGATTCCAGATAATTTGGTTGACATAGAAATATGGTTCAATTGGGTTAAACTAGGTATTTGCATCTGACCATCGACATAGGCTTTTGCATAATTTAGTGTTCCAGGTTAGTAAACTGATTTATTATACAAACATGAAATAACCACTTCATCTTTTAAATGATATTAGAATGATTCACAACCCTAGATCTTTGTGTTTTTTTTTTTATTTTCTTTAGTATTTTCTTTTTTCTTTTTATTTATTTATTTATTTAGCAATTCTACAATCAATCAAATCAATCAAATAATCATTCTCTTATCTCTCAATTAGATATCTGTAAATAAATAGATTCAATAATTAATAACAACAGTAGGAATTAAGTCCTCGTGGGATCGATATTTTTATACTACTTGAACGATACGTGCGCTTGTGTTATACGTGTGTGTTTACGCCGGTCAAGTTTTTGGCGCCGTTGCCGGGGACTTATTTTTCTTGAGTTGTTAATTTTGAAGCTATCTAATTTACTTGTATCTAATTTTCTTTATTTTTAATTTTTATATCTTTCTTTTGTTTTCAGGTGATTGAAAAATGGAACATTATTGGGAGATTGAGAGATCACGAGCCTTACAAGAAGATACACCCCACATCTGGGAGCAACAGTCCGGTTTTCTGAGGCCTGTTGTCCAACCCAACAATTATCACTGGATGCCAGAACCAAGCAATACCACATTTTCTCAACAAGACGTAATGGGGAGATGTGACATATGTAATGGTAACCACCCTAGAGATTATTGCGAATACAACTACCATCCACGGTGGCAGAGCTATCAAGATCCTTCATAGTATGACGAGCCATCACATTTCACAGAACCATATTTTCCATCTTATCCACCACCCACCTACAATGATCTTCATCAACAATCAGAACCATCAGAGGAAGATCAGTTGCTAAACATGCTCGAAGATATGTTCAAGAAACGAAAAGAAAAGTTGGATAGAATGCTTGAAATAAACCAGAATCAATTTGAAAGTATTCAGAGACAATCAGAATTCATTCAGAATATGACAGATCAAATGAGACAATTCACAGAAAACCAGAACTACATACCTCAAGAACCAGTTTCAGATGACACTGATGAAGCCTTCGAGTACCAATCATTTCACAATGACACTTCAACAGAGGAGGAGGCTGAGCAGTATCAACAACCAGAGGTATCAGTTCAGGAACCTGAACCGGCAAAGTCTCGATTTGACTTTTATTATTCAGATTCTGACGCGGATGAGGCTAATCTATTTGTACCAACTGCACCAACAACGAAGGATCAAACTTTCAATCCTTAAAATGAAGTTCTTGGAGCATGCTTTACCATGATGTTTGAAGAAGATCTATCTGAACCATCCATTCCAGTCGTATCAGAGGATGAAAACCTAATGTCAGAAACATCTTTGCATCCTCGGGTTGACAATTTTGAAGCATGTATTTCACAGATGACAAATGAAGAGCTGAATACAAGAATTTTACAATATATTTGTGAAGAAAATGTGGAACAAGAAGCAGAGCAAATGGAGGAGCAAATGTCTGACCTTAATAAAGATCCAGAGCATTCAGGAGAAACATCGCTGTTTTGGGGAGTTGTAGACAACAGAACCTGGCGACGCTGTTCCAGACTCACGGCCTAGTTGGGAGTACGTAATAACATGGAGTCGCCACCCGGTGTGAACCGGGACAAAGATTTAAGGCCGCACTCACCCCTCGCAAGGGAGGACCTCAAACCGTTGGGTTCGAATGGTCCCTTACTTATGTCACTTGTGATGATATGATTTGTGCAATTAATCAACCGAGTCTACTCAATAGTCATGCTCAAGGGTACTTAGATCTAACATGCTTTCATCCAAATAACTCCACGCAATATAACACAACAAGCATATTGAACCATTAAACCAAAGTAAACAAATAACTAATTAAACATAAACATAAACTAAACGAAACATCATGCATAAAGAATGAAGAAACAACATGCCTAAATAACACAATCATGCTTTGAAAATTAAATAACAAGACTAAATTAAATCATGCTTAAAATAATAAATAAACGGCCTAGAACTATGACATGCTCAAATACAAATTTGGATGAGACGAAATACGTGTCTCTTAAGTGGTACGTGGCGTTGTATCCCGAGTACAAACCGCACTACCGTCCATTCGGATTCGGCTACGGAATTTACGTCCGGGTTTCCATCCTATATACCACAAAAGGGAACACATATTCCGCTCATCCAACAATCACATCATGCCTCAAACGACTCTCATGCGATAATATTCAAATTAAATAAAATAAACGAAAGATAATGAATAAAAGGGTGCCCTCAGGTCTAACCTCTTTTGTCGTTCCTCGAAAGCGCGTTACACGGCCGTCCGAAGGATTGATACTCCACAACTTTTCTGGTTCACTAATCCAAAGATTTTCCTCGCGGTTTCACTGCTCGGGTTGTTGTTTTCACTCCGTTTCTCTACTGTTTTAAGGGTATTTTCTGGTTACTGTTTCAGGTCTATTAGGCTACTGTTTTGGGGACTATTTTCAGAGATTTGGGGACTGTTTTGGCATGGTTTAGGGACTGGTTTGGGTGTGATTTACTGGCAGGTTTTAGGATTGTTCTGCGGCAGTTTAAGGGGGGAATATGCGGCAGTTTAAGGCTTATTTCAGGGAGGTTTTGCGGCAGTTTAAGGGGGAGTTTTTGGTGCGATGTTGGGCAGTGAAGGGAGGCTTGAACTGGGCAGTAAAGGGGCTATTGTTGAAGGCTAGGGTTAGTGTACGTGTTTGTTGCGTGAATTTATTGGCAGTTTAATGGTGTGTGGCTGTTATGGAGCAGGTGTGAATTGGTTGAGTGCGTTTAATTTTGTGTGGCTGAAGGGCGCTAGGTGGCGTGCGTGATTTGTTGTTGAATGGGGCAAGTGGAGATAAGGCAGGTGAAGGCTGTGACGAGTGGCGTGAAGGGTTTGCTTAGGTTGTGGTCTATGCGAGTGAATGGGCTTATGACCTGAAGCAAGGGTGCGTGGATGGTTTGCTGAGTGAGTGTCAAGGCAGGTTGAGTTTGTGGCTGCTGGGCGATGTGGGAATGAGGGGCGGTTGAGCGCTGGACTGTGATGTGAGAGATTGGAGAGAAGAGGGAAGCTGTGAGTGGCTGCCGAGATCCTTCTCTAGGGTTTGTGTGTAGGGTTAACGAGCAGTGTGTAGTGCGTTGAAGCTGGAGAGAGAAAGAGAGGGGGTTCTGGTTTGAGTGCAAGGGTTTATTACTGAGAGTGGCTGGTTCAGTTTGATTCGTGCAAGGCTCTCGGTTGGGGCTGGTTAAAGGCTAATGGCATGCTGGTGGCTTGCTTTGGCTGCGTGAAGTATGGGTGTGAGTGTGGTGGCCGAGTGTGAAGATTTATGAGTGGCGTTTTCAGCCGAGAGGAATGGCCTGTGTGATGAAGGGGCTGTGCTGCTTGTCTCTTGTTGTCGTGGCTTATGTGTGCAGTTCGGTGGAGAGAGAAGGGAGCGCTTGCTAGGGTTTTTTACATGTCATGCATGGGGTTCGTTTTTGAAGGGTTTGTTGTTGATTTGGTTTGTGCGTGGGCAGTGAAGGGTTATTTGCTTTAGGGTTTCAGGGTGTCTGTCTTTGGTCGATGGAGGAGGCTAGTTCGTGGGGTGCCGAGAGGTTTATTTGCTGTGGAGATTAGGGTTTCATTTTTTTTTGTTTATGTTTTTTGGTTACTGCCGAGTTAGTGAGGGAGCCCGTCTAGGGTTTGCAATTTGAGTTATTTTTATAGTGAGAGGGTATTATGGTCTGTGCATGGTTTTGAAAGGAAACAAATCATGTAATTTAATTTAAGTTTAATTTAATTTGTGAATATGATTTGATTTCATTTAATTTAATTTAATTTAATTTAAGTTTAATTTAATTTGTGAATATGATTTAATTTCATTTAATTTAAGTTTAATTTAATTTGTTTTAATTTGTGACATGTATTTTAAATGTTTTAATTATTTAATTTGTGAGATGTGATTTAATGGGTTTGGTGTGTTTTAAAACAGAGGTCTAACAAGCGAACCCGAAGCGAAACAAACGAGTTAAATCTGACAAAAATTCCATTTTCCAACTTTACCCTTCCAACGTCCATTTCCCGCGGCTTTCACAACTAAAGAGGTAGTGTCTCCATACGAGACTCATCATCGGGCTGATATGCAAAAATGCAATGCC
This sequence comes from Zanthoxylum bungeanum, assembly GCA_019454045.1. Classification (NCBI taxonomy): domain Eukaryota; kingdom Viridiplantae; phylum Streptophyta; class Magnoliopsida; order Sapindales; family Rutaceae; genus Zanthoxylum; species Zanthoxylum bungeanum. Next base: position 4,663 of record SKCR01005809.1, on the reverse strand, counting down.
TACAGTCGCCCCCACTTTGATGGGACTTGTGCAGTGTGTGACAATGACAATTCTATCAAAGTACGTGCAATGCATTTTTACTTACCTGGCTCGCCAGCTGCCACTTGACTTGCCGTGTTGATTTGAGTTGATGTTGAGGTGCTTCGACCCCTGGTCCATTCCCGAACCGATGATGTGCTGTGGTGTGGTGGAGTCCATTCCCGAACTGTCACCGTTGTGGTCCATTACCGAACCGATCTCCATTCCCGGAGTGTAGCTGTGATGTAGTGTGATGAAGTCCATTCCCGAACTGTCACCGTTGTGGTCCATTCCCGAACCGATCTCCATTCTCGGAGTGTTGTTGTGATATGATGTGATGAAGTCCATTCCCGAACTGTCACCGTTGTGGTCCATTCCCGAACCGATCTCCATTCCCGGAGTGTTGCTGTGATGTGATGTGATGAAGTCCATTCCCGAACTGTCACCGTTGTGGTCCATTCCCGAACCGATCTCCATTCCCGGAGTGCCATTCTCGGCGTGCCATTCCCGGCGTGCTCATTCACGAGCTGTCCATTCCCGGACTGTTGTTGTGATGTGATGTGATGAAGTCCATTCCCGAACTGTCACCGTTGTGGTCCATTCCCGAACCGATCTCCATTCTCGGAGTGTTGCTGTGATGTGATGTGATGAAGTCCATTCCCGAACTGTCACCGTTGTGGTCCATTCCCGAACCGATCTCCATTCCTAGAGTACCATTCTCGGCGTGCCATTCCCGGCATGCTCATTCCCGAGCGTGCTCATTCCCGAGCGTGCTCATTCCCGAGCTGTCCATTCCCGGACTGTCCATTCCCGGACTAAATCTCCATTCCCGGAGTGCCATTCCCGGCGTGCTCATTCCCGAGCGTGCTCATTCCCGAGCGTGCTCATTCCCGAGATGTCCATTCCCGGACTGTCCATTCCCGGACTAAATCTCCATTCCCGGAGTGCCATTCCCGGCGTGCTCATTCTCGAGCGTGCTCATTCCCGAGCTGTCCATTCCCGGACTGTAATGATCTGATGTAATATGGGCCTCACCCCAGAATGCCATTCTCGGCAGAAACTGAAACTGATGTGATATGGGCCTCGCCTTCAGAATGCCATCCTTGGCAGAAACTGATCTGATCTCAATACGGGCTTCGCCCCCAAAATGCCATTCTCGGCAGAAGCTGAAACTGATGTGATATGGGCCTCGCCCCCAGAATGCCATCCTCGGCCGAAACTGATCTGATCTCAATATGGGCTTCGCCCCCAAAATGCCATTCTCGGCAGAAGCTGAAACTGATGTGATATGGGCCTCGCCCCCAGAATGCCATCCTCGGCCGAAACTGATCTGATCTCAATATGGGCTTCGCCCCCAAAATGCCATTCTCGGCAGAAGCTGAAACTGATGTGATATGGGCCTCGCCCCCAGAATGCCATCCTCGGCCGAACTGATCTGATCTCAATATGGGCTTCGCCCCCAAAATGCCATTCTCGGCAGAAGCTGAAACTGATGTGATATGGGCCTCGCCCCCAGAATGCCATGCCTGGCAGAAACTGATCTGATGCTATGTGGGCCTTCCCCCCAAAATGCCATACCCGGCAGAACTGATCTGATATGATGCGGGCCTCGCCCCCAGAGTGCCCTACCCGGCAGAAACTGATGCTGAACCAATGTGGGCCTCGCCCCCAGAGTGCCATACCCGGCAGAAACCGATACTGAACCAATGTGGGCCTCGCCCCCAGAGTGCCATACCCGGCAGAAACCGATACTGAACCAATGTGGGCCTCGCCCCCAGAGTGCCATACCTAACAGAAACCGATGCTGAACCAATGTGGGCCTCGCCCCTAGAGTGTCATACCTGGCAAAACTGATTCTGATAACGATGTGGGCCTCGCCCCCAAAGTTTCATACCCTGGAAGACTGATACTGAACTAATGTGGGCCTCGCCCCCAGAGTGTCATACCTGGCAACACTGATACTGATAATGATGTGGGCCTCGCCCCCAGAGTGACATACCCGACAAGACTGATACTGAACTAATGTGGGCCTCGACCCCAGACTGCCATACCCGGCAACATTGATATTGATAATGATGTGGGCCTCACCCCCAAACTGATACTGGTATGGGCCTCGCCCCCAAAACTGATATTGATATGGGCCTCGCCCCCATGCTGATACTGACGTGGACCTCGTCCCAAACTGATACTGATATGGGCTTCGCCCCCAAAACTGATACTGATATGGGCCTCAACCTTGTGACTCATTCCCAAAACTGACTGATGTGGGCCTCAACCATGGGACTCATCCCCGAAACTAATACTGATTCATTTCTGAAATTGACTGTACTGTTGCTGTTTCTGATTGGCTTGCTTTTTGCCGCTTTCTCTTTTTCCTTTTTGAAACCTGTGAATACAAAACAAAACAAACACAAAAAAGAATGCAAAATATGTTACGTGTATGCATGCATGAATGAATTTCCTATTCTGTTGGGTTAGGTCTTCCGCCAGTTCTCCAGGTGATTGCACAGTATTCTCTCTGGTCTCATGGCTCAATTTCTTGTTATGTCCCGGATTCACGAGGTGGTAGACTGGTCACTCCCGACCAGTCTTGATTTAGTTTTTTGCTCTCTGCTGTTTGCACTTGGTCAAGATGAACCATATGGTGGGGCCTTCCATATCAATATGTTATATCACATGTTACGAAATAGTCCCAATAGTTATACATATCATTGTCCTCAAAGAATGCTCAGTAATGAAACCAGAGAACCTTCAAAACATTCGATGCAACTCAAATCCAAGTCTTTGAATAAATGATCTATGCCAGACTCAAAGTGTGTGTGTGCAAAGGTTCTTTCACAGCTTAATCCTTAGGTAAGCTAACTCGATGATTTCGTTTCAAAAATCGGGATCGATGGGTCAAACCAACCTAGATGTCTCAATTATATTCCGCAATTGCTTTTCCATGCTCAATGTAGTATGGCTTTATCTCTATTTTCCTTTGTCTCTCATTTTTTCTTTTCATTTTGAACTTCATTTTTTTTTCTCTTTTTTTTTCTTCTTCTTTTTTTTTCTTCTCTTTTTTTTTTTCTCAACACACCTACCCTTTAAGGTAGCATTTCTCCTCATGGTGGTCCTAATACTCGCCCATGGGTAGCTTCACGCTTATCGGTTATAGGTGGTTCGATTTTTTTTCTTTAGAGACTTTTCTTTCATTTTCAACCATACCACACATCATAACATAGGCAAATCAAGATAGACATCTAACCAAACGGTCATTCGCCGACCTACAATTTCTTCGACTAGTCACTTTGCCAACTACTCAGGTCTTCACTGCTAAGAACCATAATCAAGTGCTCATGAGTGTAACATAGATCAATTACTCAAAGTATCAGATAAAAGCACGTCAAGGGTTTATCGTTTCTAAGGTTTCACCCTAAAGCAATCAGTTTCATCATCGGACTTATGTTTAACTATCAATGACTAAAAACAAACAAAGTTTTTTTTCTTTTTTTTCCTTCTCTTTTTTTTTTTTTCTTTTTTTTTTTTTCCTTTTTCTTTTCTCTCTTTCTTTTCTCATTTTTTTTTCTCTTTTTTTCTTTTTTCTTTTTTTTTTTCTCTTTTTTTTTTTTTCTTTCTTTTTTTTGAAGGCCCCCCAATGGTCTTTCTATCCTTACCGTAAGGTTTTCTGTTTCTCGATTTCCTTTTCCCCGCTATCCATGTTTGCTAAACTCATCTTGACAGACCTTCTTCTTTTTTTTCTCTAACCCAACGGATATCTATGATGGCTTTTAAGACACAGGGTTAACATGATGCGTGTATGCATGACATGCATGCGACATTTGAGATATAATATGCATGTGGTTATCAAAAGCATAAAGGGGCAACTTCTATAGGATATATAACTATGGTTCTCATGCGGGTTTATGACAATGCCTTTGATTGAACTCCCTCGACCCACTATAGAAACGTTCAACTAATGCACAAATTATACACATCACAAGACATGATTTCGGGGCCGATTCTCTATCCCCAGTGGAGTCGCCAGACTGTAGACAACAGAACCTGGGCGACGCTGTTCCAGACTCACGGCCTAGTTGGGAGTACGTAATAACATGGAGTCGCCACCCGGTGTGAACCGGGACAAAGATTTAAGGCCGCACTCACCCCTCGCAAGGGAGGACCTCAAACCGTTGGGTTCGGAATGGTCCCTTACTTATGTCACTTGTGATGATATGATTTGTGCAATTAATCAACCGAGTCTACTCAATAGTCATGCTCAAGGGTACTTAGATCTAACATGCTTTCATCCAAATAACTCCACGCAATATAACACAACAAGCATATTGAACCATTAAACCAAAGTAAACAAATAACTAATTAAACATAAACATAAACTAAACGAAACATCATGCATAAAGAATGAAGAAACAACATGCCTAAATAACACAATCATGCTTTGAAAATTAAATAACAAGACTAAATTAAATCATGCTTAAAATAATAAATAAACGGCCTAGAACCATGACATGCTCAAATACAAATTTGGATGAGACGAAATACGTGTCTCTTAAGTGGTACGTGGCGTTGTATCCCGAGTACAAACCGCACTACCGTCCATTCGGATTCGGCTACGGAATTTACGTCCGGGTTTCCATCCTATATA
>SKCR01005808.1:0-24551 GCA_019454045.1 Zanthoxylum bungeanum | reverse complement strand
GTCGGCACCATAGATTTTTGACACGTGGCATGCGGCGTATTTTAGCTGATCTTCTGAGATAATGACACGTGGCAGGTGCACGTTAGCGTAGATGATGATTGTCGGCATCGTAGGATGATGGCACGTGGCACGACGCACGTTAGCAGATCGGTTGTGATGGTGACATGTGGCACGGCATACGTTAGCAAAGTCAACCTTCTCAAATTCTGACCCGTTGACCCGGCGCACGTTAGTAGGTTCGGCGCATGTTGGGCATCGCGACGCTCAAGGATTCAGCGTCGCGACGCTGAAATGACGATTTTGCCCTTTTTGTCTAATTTTGTCCGTTTTGGCCCAAATCACCTCCAGAATGTCCTGAAACTTTATTTATCTACAAAATAACACAAAACACATCAAAATATTCACAAAACTCAAGAAACTATACAAACTATTAGGATAAATGAGTGGAAAATAGTGATATAAATACCACTCATCACACCCCTAAACCTAACATTTTGCTAGTCCTCGAGCAAAACACAAAATAAAATAACATAATTAAAATTTAACTAAGCCACTTTCGTAGGGATCACGAATGCATTTAGCGTATGCAACAAGCCTTTAAACCCATAGGTGTCCCTAGTGGACGAGTTGTAGTCTTGTGAGGGCTTACAGCAATGATACCCACAACCATTTTACAAAAGTAAAAAGGTAGTAAAACTAATTCACACAAAAGCAAAAAGACAAGCGAAAAGAGAATAAAGAAGTTAGTGACTATTCAAGTGAAACTTCTACTCCAAGTTACTAGTTTTTTTGTTTCTTTATAAATTATCGAATAAGTAAATTCTCCGATTATTTTTACCATTCTCCATATACACAGCCATCATAATATTAATCAACTCATTTTTGCCCACAACAGTCACAAGTGCAGTTGATAAGAGGTCAAAAAGTCTGGATCCTGTCTACGAAAATAAAGATAATTACAACAGAAAAGCGAATCAAAGCAATAATTAAGGCAACGGAATTGTGTATGCAATATGCCACTTGTTTGGTATATAAATTCATTAGGATGTGTCTTAAGATTTCATTCCTTATTCAGCCATCGCTAATAAATTGTTTCTCATCTTTGATTGCCAAACACAATTCCTTCTGTTTTAAAATGCTCCGTTTGTGCCTTTCCCTACAAAAATAACACACAAAATTAAAAAGTTCACATAAAATATGAAAATAAATATTACAAATTACATGGGTTGCCTCCCTGCTAGCGCTAAATTTTTCGTCTTCAGCCAGACGTGACTGAAATTCATCTGTTAAGGAGGTTTCAATGTCATTTTGGATGTCCGATTAAAGACAATCCCATGAGCGTTGCTTTTGAAGGGTCTCTTCCAACGGTAAAGTGGCAAAAAGAGTTTTGTCTCATTCAGTGCTCGTGCCACCTTTTTTATCTTTGCTGCTTCAGTGGTTCCTGAAAAGAAAGAATGAAAATCAGGAGGTCTCGTATGGTGCTTGAATTGGAATGGGAATTCCATTCTGTCAAGCTTATGGGTGATGTCTTTGAATTGTACTCCCCAAAACAGCGATGTTTCTCCTGAATGCTCTGGATCTTTATTAAGGTCAGACATTTGCTCCTCCATTTGCTCTGTTTCTTGCTCCACATTTTCTTTACAGATGTATTGTAAAATTTCCATATTCAGCGCTTCATCTGTCATCTGTGAAATACATGTTTCGAAATTGTCAATCTGAGGATGTAAAGAAATGTCAGATTTTAGGTCTTCATCCTCTGATATGACTGGATTGGATGGTTCAGGTAGATCTTCATCAAACATCATGGTAAAGCATGCTCTAAGATCTTCATTTTTAGGGTTGAAAGTTTGATCCTTCGTTGTTGGTGCAGTTGGTACAAATAGATCAGCTTCATCCTCGTCAAAATCTGAATAATAAAAGTCAAATTGAGACTTTGTCGGTTCGGGCTCCTGAACTGATACCTCTGGTTGTTGATACTGCTCAGCCTCCTCCTCTGTTAAGGTGTCATTGTGGATCTCTGGGTACTCGAAGGCTTCATCAGTGTCATCTAAATATGCTTCTTGAGGTATGATGTTTTGGTTTTCTGTTAATTGTCTCATTTGATCTGTCATTCTCTGAAAGATTTCTGATTGTCTCTGAATTTGTGCATCTAATCGAGCTTCTCGTTCTTCGAGCCAAACTTTTGAGCATTTGAATCTTGATGGTTCTGATTGTTGATGGAGATCGTAGGTAGATGGTGGATAAGATGAAAAATGTGGTTCTGTGAAATGTGATGGCTCGTCATACCATGAAGGATCTTGATAGCTCTGCCACCCTGATGGTAGTTGTATTTGCAGTAATCTCTAGGGTGGTTACCATTACATATGTCACATCTCCCCATTGAGTTCTGTTGAGCAAATGTAATATTTCTTGGTTCTAGCATCCAGTGATAATTGTTGGGCTGGACAACAGGCCTCAGAAAACCGGACTGTTGCTCCCAGATTTGGGGTGTATCTTCTTGTAAGGTTCGTAATCTCTCAATCTCCCAGTAGTGTTCCATTTTTTAAATCATCTGAAAAAGAAAGAAATAAAAATTACAGATAAAATAAAGAAAATTAGATACAAGTAAATTAGATAGCTTCAAAATTATTAACTCAAGAAAATAAGTCCCCGGCAACGGCGCCAAAAACTTGACCGGCGTAAACACACACGTATAACGCAAGCGTACGTATCGTTCAAGTAGTATAAAAAGTATCGATCCCACGAGGACTTAATTCCTACTGTTGTTATTAATTATTGAATCTATTTATTTACTGGTATCTAATTATAGGGAGAAGGGAATTGATTGCTTTGGTTGGTTGAATGTGGATTTGCTTAATTAAAATAAATAAAATGAACAAAAGAAAATACTAAGGAAAATAAATAAAGAGACTAAAAAAGAGGTAGGGTCGTGACTCCACACAATATCTTCCTAAGGATGAATTGACTCTCTTATCTATGTGTAATTAATTAATTTGCTAACCTGGAACACGAATATATGCAAAAGCCTCTGTCGATGGTCAGACGCAAATACCCAGTATAACCCAATTGAACCATATGTCTATGTCAACCACATTACCTGGATTCATTAAGACCAAGTTCCAATTATGGCTACCCACGCCCGACAGGTATATTCCTATCCTGTAAGGAAATCTATTAAAGGGTTATCTATCCTCAAGGAAGATCGTGAGCTATTGAATCTAAGGCTGAAACCTAAAATCCCTATGTCTAGTTCATTTTAGATTTACCCCATCAATTTTATTAATGGCCAGTTAATAAAATAGCATTAAGCTTAAGACTCAATAAATAAATTAAAGAACTACCCATAAAAAGAAAATCAATTATTAAGTGTGTGTATTGTGTTTCATCACTTCCCTAGAATAAAAAATAAAATGATGGGGGTTGGGGATCCACTTTTACTATTTATAATTTAGATATCTCCCTTAATATAATACAGAAATTAAACATGATATTACCGACCAGCCATAAAGGCGGTATTCCTTATTAAGTCAAATTAAGTCCGACCAGCCATAAAGGCGGTAATAATATTTGAACATAAATCAGCCATATAGGCGGTAATTACCTGTCACCTAAAGACCAGCCATACAGACGGTGCTACATTATGTCAAATAAATAAAACCAGCCATTAAGGCGGTAATCTTTTATATTTTGAATTATAATTTCCATATTATATATTAAGGGAGATTAATCTAAATTAAAATAATAAAAGCTTCACCTTATCCCCAGTAGAAAATTAACTACTAAACATAAAAAGAAAGGTAGAAGAAGAGAACTACTATTACTGAAAATTAAAATACATAGATTAAAAATAATATTTATATATACAAAAATAGATGCTTCCTATAAAACCAGGGAAAAATTCCCAAGGAGAGCACACCAAATGAAGTGACGAAGAGCCGAATTTATAGGCAAAATTAGGTTCCAGCGTCGCGACGCTAGATACAGTAACTTGGTCCTACGCGGCTTTGACCACGCGTCTGTCGGCACAATCAGGAAATGACACGTGGCACGCTCAGAAAGTGGTGCAATGGAAAAGCGACACGTGGCAGAATATGATTTGCCAATAATTCTGTCCAATGAGAAGGTGACACGTGTCACGCGTATTCTGTCGGCACCATAGATTTTTGACACGTGGCATGCGGTGCATTTTAGCCGATCTTCTGAGATAATGACACGTGGCAGGCACACGTTAGCGTAGATGATGATTGTCGGCATCGTAGGATGATGACACGTGGCACGGCGCACGTTAGCAGATCGGCTGTGATTGTGACATGTGGCACGGCGTACGTTAGCAAAGTCAACCTTCTCAAATTCTGACCCGTTGACCCGGCGCACGTTAGTAGGTTCGGCGCATGCTGGGCGTCGCGACGCTCAAGGATTCAGCGTCGCGACGCTGAAATGACGATTTTTCCCTTTTTTGTCTAATTTTGTCCGTTTTGGCCCAAATCACCTCCAGAATGTCCTGAAACTTTATTTATCTACAAAATAACACAAAACACATCAAAATATTCACAAAACTCAATAAACTATACAAAATATTAGGATAAATGAGTGGGAAATAGTGATATAAATACCACTCATCAGAGCGTCCTCTCAGTCCTCCACATGTGCACATGTGATTGTATCCGTCAATTCCATCTCTGTAATAGTTACATACTGGGGTGAGTTTTTCCCTCATCCCCCAAAAAAACCATAAAAACATATTTCGTATCTCAAAACTATAAGAAACGTTTTCTGAAATACATTTCTTTCCAAAAGTATCTGAAACTTTTATTTAAATCACTTTGGATTTCAAAAATATTCTTAAATTTAACTCAACTTCAGTTCTGGAAAGATAATGCAACGTGCATGCACAACGCATTATTCTTTTATTCATTTTCATCATGTTAATGCTTCTATATGCAATATATGCTTATTCTACTGCGCTGATATATGCATACACTCATAAACTTTTAATTTTCAATTTATTTTCATATTACTGGAGCTGACAGAGTCTTAGGGAAAGATCTTACTCCAGTTTAACTATTTCTGGGGTTGGCCGAGCCTTACTGGGCAGGGTCTGACTTGATCTAGAGTTGTCAGAGTCTGACAATGCTTGTTGGTCAGGTTCGGACTTAGTTCTTTATCCTCAGAGTCTAATTATTTTACTGGTCACGGTCTGACTCGGTAATAAGTGGTCAAGGTCTGATTTGTTAAAAAATGGTCAAGTTCTGATTCGTTTATCTGACAGGGCCTGCTCGAAGAACTGAGATTGAGCAGAGGCAGAAGCTTGTCCAGGCAGGGGCTGGTTATAACTCAAAGGCAGAGTCTGATCAGAATCATGGTCTGATCAGACTCTTACTCTATCCCTCACTATTATAGTATGAAACAAGGTCATTCAGGGGCTGCTTAAAGATCAAGGGCAGAATCTGATTAGGTTCCGAACCTATCCTTATTTCAGAGGCAGAGTTTGCTCTTGTTTCAGAGGTGACTTTAGGACCCTTCAGGGTCTGACTATTTCAGGGGATACGCTTCAGGTTCTGCTGAACTAAGGTCTGACACTCCAGGCTCTGTTATCCAGCGTCTGACTCATGTCTTATTGTAGGGTCTGCCTAACTAAGGTCTGCCTCTCAGTTTAGTGCAAGGCTGAGGCTGGTGAGGTTTGACATTCTAAGGGCTGACCAGAAACTTAATTCAGGGACTGCTTTTAGGTTCAATACAGAGTGATCAGGGGCATATTTAAACCCAAGTTAGGGGCTGATCTTATGTTGATTTTGGGGTCAGATCAAAACCATTAAAAGACTGATAACAAGGGGTTGTCAGAGGCTGATTTGAGGGTCTGCCATCATAATAAGCTTGGACTCAACATCAGGGTCTGTTTTCAAGGGTTCAAAAGTTTTTTACCAATTCATCTTTCTCATCTCTTTAACTCTACCTCTCATACTACATACATTCCCAAACTATTCTGCATTATTAACAAAACTAAATCATGCATTCACAGCACTGGTCTTACAATATGGTTCAATTTTCATGATCTTCACAAATATCCATCCTCAGTACTATATCTACACATGTTTATTTTCATCTCTACTAGCACACACACACTTTCATGCCTTCATGCTTCAATCTATTATGTATTACACTCCTGAAATTACATCTGCAGTCACCATATCTTGTTTATATCAATTTACTCTTCATAATCATCAAATTATACTTCACTTTCCCATGCATACAGAAATCAAAGATCCCAAAACTCCAACAACAGCATAGCATATATTAAACCACATAAAACTTATTATCCATAACACAATTTCTTCATGAATCATTTTCTTCCTTAAGTTTTCAAAGTTTATTTCTTTTATTTTGCTTGGTTTAGCCCGGTAATCCGCTTGGTCAGCCCGTTATTGCCTTATCTGTTTTTAGGGTGGTCCCGGAGGGTGGTCCCAGAATAGGAGAAAAATCTTTGTCTACTTTGAGTATTAAGAAAATAGTATGAGTCTGTTATCTAGATTAAGATCCAATAGGTGTAGATCAGAAGACGAAGTGTCTGAAGCCTCTTCTTCTCAATCCTTTGCCGATATACTCAATGATTCAGATATTCTCAATAGCCAAGAAATCCATAACAATCCAGAGCCAATAGCCAGAATAGAAAATCAATTACACAACTGGTCCATACCTTTAGCCAATTTTGATACAATATACAAAAAATGACTTTTTTTTCTTTTGCTCAAGACTATTCAATAAAAACCCATGAACAAACCATACCTTTGAATCAAGAAACCTGTACCATATCTTTGTTCTCTCAATCAGCCATATCTCATCACCGAAGGAATAATTTCAATTACCTACACATCGGAATGGTGCAAATAGCAGCTAAACCTTTGTTTAAATTAGGTTTAGATATTCCAATATTATTTGCATTACGAGATGCTCGTTTTATCAATTTTAATGACCCATTACTTGCATTAGTAGAATCAAATCTTGCTAATGGTCCTGTTTACTCAAATTGTTATCCAAATTTTTCAATATCTTTACATGATCCGCATATTATGCATGCTTTGACTCTCAATGTTCAATCAAAAAATTTACATGTTTTAGAAAATGTCAAATCAATAGCTATTATTTATCGTGTTTATTATAAAGTTATGGGAAGTCAAATTAATCCTAAAGCTATGAAATCTAGTTCTAGAAATGAATCAATATTAATTGAAGTAAATCCTTTAAGATCAAATGCTATAACTCCTAAAAGACTCAAGTGGAATGAAATAACTCAAGGAAGTACTTGGAACCTTAGAGAAATAGTTCCTCCTTCACCAATAGAAAGACGATCTAGTACAAGTATAATAAGTCAAGATTCTGATGGAAGTGTTAGTATTCAATTAAAGAATTTACAACGAATTCCTAGTTCTCTAGGTAATTCATCAATTTTAAGAGACTTTCAGTCAGCTAGGACTTCATTTCAAGAACCCTCAGTAACAAGATTATCAGGAGTTGATTTTAATCAAAATATTCCCCAACCTGTTTATCAAGACGATCAATCAGTTGAGTCTATGTCTCCTACATATTCTCAAATGAAGGAAGACAATAAGTCACCAACTCCCTCCAATAGTCATCTAATGACTATAAATAAAGAATTTATTATCAATAAAGAATTAATTCAAAAAGAATATTTACATCCTAGATGGGATGAACATAGAAAATTATACATGACGATATTCTCAGAAAGTGAGAAATCAAAAATACGAGATCAATATTTAAAAGATATAACAAAGTTACAAGAACATGTGCCTTTTTTCATATGGATGAAGGAATATTACCCACAAGAACAAAAAACTATTCTTATTACTAAATCAATAAGTAAAAATTGGAAAACTGATTCAAGTACCCCACAAGAAATAATAAGTGTCCATCCACCCTTAACAGAAATACAATTTCAATACAGTGATCAACCAATTAAGGCTGCTCCATTTAAAATACCAAGAACCACACAAGATACTGATAAAATACAATATTCAGATATTCGTAGCTTACAACAACAAAATAATTATTCAAATCAATTATTAAATACAATAGCGACTCAACTAAATACTGTTGAAACAATTTTAACTGAATCAATAAACACTGAAACTGCCGTTTCTTCAAAAACCCCCGGAGAAAGATTATATACAAAACTTGATCCAAAAATTCCCCTTTTTTAAACCACCAATAGAACTCAAAGAAGATAAAAAATTTGAATTCAAGCAATCTTCAGAAGATGTTTTAGATAAAATTCAAAAGCAATTACAAAAATTAAATATTTCAAAAGATGTACACTCTTCTTCAAAATCAAATATATTACCCATCAATAACAATAATGATGAATAATTACTTCAAGAAGAACTTCTAGAATTTTTAGAAAATGATTCACAAACAATAGCCAAATATCATAGTAAACCGCATAGACCTAAAACTAGAAATTACTACCCAAGACCTACTCCACCGGATGTTCAATTTGAAGAAAGAAATCAATATTCACAAAGTTATTATGATGGTCATAGTATTTATGAATAGAATATCGATGGAATGGCAGAAGCTCAAATCCTCAATACTCTCCATGAAATGCTAATGGCAGCTCAAGCTTATAAAATTGCTAGAAATAATGATCATGCTATTGCAGTCATATTAACCACAGGATTCACAGGTCAATTAAAAGGATGGTGAGATAATTTTCTCACAGAACAAGAGAGAATGCAAATTTTAACAGCAGTTAAAAGAGATCAAAATAATCAACCAATAAATGATGAACAAGATGCTGTAAATACTCTTGTTTTTGCAATAACTAAATATTTTATTGGAGAACCTGTTCAATTTCAAGAAAGATTATCAAATATACTCCAAAATCTTAGGTGCCCTAAGATGCAAGACTTTAGGTGGTATAAAGATGTATTTTTGTCAAAATTATATTTACGAACAGACTGTAAAAGTACATATTGGAAAGAAAAATTCATAAGTGGTTTACCCAAGTTATTTGCTGAAAAGGCAAGAACCAATATTAGGTTTAGGTTTAATGGAGATATTCCTTATGAAACCTTAACCTATGGTGAAATAATAAATTACATCAATAATACTGGCTTAACACTTTGCACTGATTTAAGGATTCAATCTAAAATTAAAAATGAAATCAAACAAAGTAAAAGAGAATTAGGAGATATGTGTCTTCAATATGGATATCAACCTATTGTTGCACCTTCAAGTAAGAAATATAAACGCAAGGAAAAGAAATATTTCAAGAAAAAGAATAAAAATTATCATTATGATAAAACATAAAAAGATAAATATAAAAATAAAAAATATAAGAAACATAAGCGTAAAAATCCAGGACAAACATCTACCAGTCAAACCACTCCAATCTGCTACAAATGTGGTAGACCTGGACATTATAAAAATGAATGTAAAATGAAACAAAAAATTAAAAATCTGAAAATATCTAAAGAGCTTCAATCTCAACTTATCAATCTTCTTATTAATCAAGCGCAGAGGACTCATATATTTATGATTCTTCTGATGATCAAGTATTTGAAATTCAAGAAAATTCTTCTAATTCCTCAGAAAATGAAAGTGATAATTGTGATTGTAAGTATTCAATAAATACAATTACTAGGCAAGACAAAGAAACACTTCTAGATATGATTGATAAAATTGAAGACCCTGAGAATAAAAAAGATTTACTCAATAGACTTTATAATGCCTCAATTTACTCAAAATGACATGAAATCTGGTTTCTGGCAAGTGCAAGTTCATGAGTCTGATAGATATAAAACTGCTTTTAATGTCCCATTTGGACATTACGAGTGGAATTTAATGCCTTTTGGTTTAAAGAATGCTCCAAGTGAATTTCAAAATATTATGAATGATATTCTTAAACCAGTCTCACAATTCTCAATTGTTTACATAGATGGTGTTCTCATTTATTCATCAAGTTTGCATCAACATTTTATTCATCTAAAAAAGTTTTTTAATATCATTAAACAAAATGGTTTGGTTGTGTCTGCACCGAAAATGAAATTATTCCAAACAAGAATTAAATTCCTTGGTCATGAAATTTTTCAGAACACAATTAAACCCATTGACCGAACAGTAGCCTTTTCTAACAAATTTCCTGATGAAATCAAAGACAAAAACCAATTACAACGATTTTTAGGATGTCTCAATTATTTAAGAGATTTTTACCAAAATCTTCGTCAATTTTGTGAACCATTATTCCAAAGGCTTAGGAAAAATCCAGATCCTTGGTCTCCAGTCCACACAGAAATAGTAAAAAACATTAAGCGTAGTATCAAAGAACTACCTTGTTTGTCAATTCCCAATCCTCAAGCTTCTTTTATAGTTGAAATAGATGCTTCAGATATAGGTTATGGTGGGATTCTTAAACAGTCAATAAATAATCAAACTTCGTTAGTCAGATTTCATTATGGAGTTTGGCTAGGTCCACAGAAAAATTATTCTACTGTCAAAAAAGAAATTCTATCAATTGTTTTATGTGTCTCAAAATTTCAAGGTGATTTAATCAATAAAAAATTTCTTCTTCAAATAGATTGTTTATCTGCTAAAGAAATACTTTTGAAGGATGTTCAAAATCTTGTTTCAAAATAAATTTTTGCAAGATGGCAAGCTATACTTTCCTGTTTTGATTTTGAAATTGAATTTATCAAAGGAACTTCAAATTCTTTACCAGAATTTTAAACAAGAGAATTTTTATAGGGAAAAAAACTCAATCAACTTCATGGGCACTCCCATGAAAGCAAAACAGACAAAGGAATCATATGCAATGGTTCCTAGTCCCTCAAGAAACTTGTCAGCAAATAACTTGAAATAACTAGTCTTGCCTAAGGAAAGTGAAATATCAATCTTTCTGTAGGTAATACTCAAGCTAAAACAAATTAAGAAATCTGAGATAATTTGAGTATTATCAGAATCCTTAACAGAAATACAATTTCAATACAGTGATCAACCAATTAAGGTTGCTCCATTTAAAATACCAAGAACCACACAAGATACTGATAAAATACAATATTCAGATATTCGTAGCTTACAAAAACAAAATAATTATCCAAATCAATTTAATACAATAATAGCGACTCAACTAAATACTGTTGAAACAATTTTAACTGAATCAATAAACACTGAAACTACCGTTTCTTCAAAAAACCCACGGAGAAAGATTATATACAAAACTTGATCCAAAAATTCCCCTTTTTAAACCACCAATAGAACTTAAAGAAGATAAAAAATTTGAATTCAAGAAATCTTCAGAAGATGTTTTAGATAAAATTCAAAAGCAATTACAAAAATTAAATATTTCAAAAGATGTACCCTCTTCTTCAAAATCAAATATAATACCCATCAATAACAATAATGATGAAGAATTACTTCAAGAAGAACTTCTAGAATTTTTAGAAAATGATTCACAAACAATAGCCAAATATCATAGTAAACCGCAGAGACCTAAAACTAGAAATTACTACCCAAGACCTACTCCACCGGATGTTCAATTTGAAGAAAGAAATCAATATTCACAAAGTTATTATGATGGTCATAGTATTTATGAATGGAATATTGATGGAATGGCAGAAGCTCAAATCCTCAATACTCTCCATGAAATGCTAATGGCAGCTCAAGCTTTTAAAATTGCTTGAAATAATGATCATGCTATTGCAGTCATATTAACCACAGGATTCACAGGTCAATTAAAA
This sequence comes from Zanthoxylum bungeanum, assembly GCA_019454045.1. NCBI lineage: Eukaryota > Viridiplantae > Streptophyta > Magnoliopsida > Sapindales > Rutaceae > Zanthoxylum > Zanthoxylum bungeanum. Next base: position 12,801 of record SKCR01005808.1, on the reverse strand, counting down.
GGATGGTGGGATAATTTTCTCACAGAACAAGAGTGAATGCAAATTTTAATAGCAGTTAAAAGAGATCAAAATAATCAACCAATAAATGATGAACAAGATGCTGTAAATACTCTTGTTTTTGCAATAACTAAATATTTTATTGGAGAACCTGTTCAATTTCAAGAAAGATCATAAAAAATACTCCAAAATCTTAGGTGCCCTAAGATGCAAGACTTTAGGTGGTATAAAGATGTATTTTTGTCAAAATTATATTTACGAACAGACTGTAAAAGTACATATTGGAAAGAAAAATTCATAAGTGGTTTACCCAAGTTATTTGCTGAAAAGGTAAGAACCAATATTAGGTTTAGGTTTAATGGAGATATTCCTTATGAAACCTTAACCTATGGGGAAATAATAAATTACATCAATAATACTGGCTTAACACTTTACACAGATTTAAGGATTCGATCTAAAATTAAAAGTGAAATCAAACAAAGTAAAAGAGAATTAGGAGATTGGTGTCTTCAATATGGATATCAAGTAAGAAATATAAACGCAAGGAAAAGAAATATTTCAAGAAAAAGAATAAAAATTATCATTATGATAAAACAGAAAAAAGATAAATATAAAAATAAAAAAATATAAGAAACATAAGCGTAAAAATCAAGGACAAACATCTACCAGTCAAACCACTCCAATCTGTTACAAATGTGGTAGACCTGGACATTATAAAAATGAATTTAAAATGAAACAAAAAATTAAAAATATGAAAATATCTGAAGAACTTCAATCTTAACTTATCAATCTTCTTATTGAATCAAGCGCAGAGGAATCAGATATTTATGATTCTTCTGATGATCAAGTATTTGAAATTCAAGAAAATTCTTCTAATTCCTCAGAAAATGAAAGTGATAATTGTGATTGTAATTATTCAATAAATACAATTACTAGGCAAGACAAAGAAACACTTCTAGATATGATTGATAAAATTGAAGACCGAGAGAATAAAAAAGAATATTTACTCAAATTAAAAGATATTTTATTTAAAGAAGAAAAGTCATTAATTCCTTCCCGAGACTCAAATTATAGTATGCAAAAAATATATCAAAGATTTTCTCAAATCCCTCAACCAACTACTACTCAAGATCTTGTTAAAGAAATTAAAGAAATCAAAAACGAAATTAAAATCCTTCAAGAAGAAAATAAACAAATTCAATTAACGTTATTAAAAATTCAAGTCAATGAAGCCTCTACTTCTGATAAAAGGGAAGAAAAAGATTCAGAATTTTTAGGGATAATAAATAAAAAAATATTTCAAAAATGGCATGTTAAAATTACTATCATCATTGATGATTCGTTGCAAATTGACACCATTGCTCTAGTTGACTCTGGAGCAGATGAAAATTGCATTGAAGAAGGACTAATACCTACTCAATATTATGAAAAGACAACTGAAAAATTATTTGGTGCTAGTGGTACGCCATTAAATATTCAATATAAATTAACCAAAGCTAAGATCTGTGCCAATAACTGCAATCTTCAAATAAAATCTACTTTCATTCTTGTAAAAAATCTTACTGAACCAATAATTCTTGGAACTCATTTCTTGACTACCATATATTCATTTCAAGTATCTGCTGAAGACATAACCACAGACATTTGTGGACAATTAGTTGTTTTTAAGTTCATCCATCCTCCTCGTGCAAAAGATATTAAACTTCTTCAAGATGTTGCAATTCAAAAGAAACAGAAACATATCAATTTCCTTTCTAGAGAAATTCATAACCAACATTTAGAACAAAGTCTTCAAACCCCTGATATTCAAGATAAAATTAAAAATTTAGAAAAATTATTCAATTCTGAAGTATGTTCTGATCTTCCTAATGCTTTTTGGTCACGAAAGAAACATATTGTTTCCCTTCCTTATGAAAAAGATTTCGATGAAAAAAAATATTCGAACCAAGGCAAGACCAATACAAATGAATGAAGAGTTACTGCAATATTGTCGTAATGAGATTGATCTACTGCTCAATAAAAAATTAATTAGACCTTCCAAATCTCCTTGGTCATGTTCAGCCTTTTATGTTCAAAATCAAGCTGAGATAGAAAGAGGTGCTCCAAGATTAGTCATCAATTATAAACCTTTAAATAAAGTTCTTTAATAGATAAGATACCTTATTCCCAATAAAAAAGATTGACTCAATAGACTTTATAATAAGGGTGGATGGAGGTAATATATTTGATTAAAACTTTAGTAAAATGATTGTCATTTTACTAATACTGCTATTTCTATTACTGCCAGTGCTACCACTACCCCAGTTGTTTCTGCTTCTGCTACCTTCACCACTATTACTACTATGTTATATGCTCTGCTACTACATCAGTCACCACTACTACCATCTGCTTCTTCAGCCTGATTTTTCTACTGCTGCTACTGCTGCCTCTAGTACTACTACTACTTACTGGTCACGGTCTGACTCGGTAATAACTGGTCAAGGTCTGAGTTGTTAATAAATGGTCAAGGTCTGATTCGTTTATCTAACAGGGCCTGCTCGAAGAACTGAGATTGAGCAGGGGCTGGTTATAACTCAAAGGCAGAGTCTGATCAGAATCAGGGTCTGATCAGACTCTGCTTCTATCCCTTACTATTATAGTATGAAACAAGGTCAGTCAGGGGCTGCTTAAAGATCAAGGGCAGAATCTGATTAGGGTCCGAACCTATCCTTATTTCAGAGGCAGAGTTTGCTCTTGTTTCAGAGGTGACTTTAGGACCCTTCAGGGTCTGACTATTTCAGGGGATACGCTTCAGGTTCTGCTGAACTAAGGTCTGACTCTCCAGGGTCTGTTATCCAGCGTCTGACTCATGTCTTATTGCAGGGTCTGCCTAACTAAAGTCTGCCACTCAATAGAACCAAAAACTCTTTTTCCGCCGTCCGATTTCGTACAGAAAAACACACGTATAGCGCATCGTGACCATCCAATCCCGTTATCCCACCACCCACCACCTTCTTGTTCATCATATAAAACTCAATTCAATTTTTATCACAAAAATCTTGAGAGAGAGAGCGAATAAGCAGAAGAAGAAGAAGATTTGAAGAAACTGAGAGGTATGCTTAATACAGGGTTCAGCAGTCAACAGAAGATGCAGATGTTTATTTTATGAATTCAGTTTCCTAAGTTGATGTTTTTTCTTCCCCGGAAATTGATTGGATTTCAAGTCTACATTATTGAGCCCGGCGTTTGTTATGTGTTACTTTGTTTTTGTTGCTAATAACTGGTTTACATTCCTTGGTGGGTTCTTTTGATTTTTGTTTGCGCAGGTTTTACGCGTGCAGGGAAAAAGAGCGTGTAAGGTTCAAACCTCCTGAGACAAAGTCCCAGCAAGGGGTGTATTGAATTAAGTGAATAAGCCTCCAAGGGGCACAAGCACGCAAGTTACAATCCTAGGTTACAAGCTAAGAAATAAAAAGATAAAATATGCTCGATTGAGTCTTCATTTTTTGTTCTCTCTCTCTTGGGGTAGGCGAGCTTTTATATTGCCACTTGATAACTGATTTGAGCAGTTCCACCATCTTTTTGCAGTTCTGAGTAGTGCTTGTAACTGCTGGGTCGTGTGCCTTAACTGCCTGATCGTGAAGGAACAACCGCTTAACTGCTTTGGGATGAAGATAACTGCATCGCACGTTTTCATTCTCGCAATTGGCTCGATCGTCCTCAGTCTTTTTGTCGCTCTTCGCCCATCGCCCTTCTTCTTTTCGCACTTCCTCTCATTCTAGGACGAACTCGCCCTACGGGGATTTTATCTGCCAACAATTGTCCCCCAAATTTAACTCGATTGAACTGAAAGGGAAGATCGAGGTGAATTTTATATCTTTTATTTTGGTTCGTTCTTCCTTCACTCCTGGAAAGACAACAACACCGATTGAGGATGTTCCACTACGTTCTTAAACAGCCTGTTATTTGGCCACCCCCCTCGAATCGAGTGCTGACCTGGTTCTTTCTTTCCATGTTCTAGGGAAAACCATCACCCTAGAGGGGATCGAGGCGAACCTTGCCGGTCATTGCTTTCACCGTTTTAGGGAAGACCGCTACCCCAATTGAGGACTTTCTTTTCCGCCCTCAAACAGTCTGTTCCTTAGTCCAGAGAACCCGTACTCCCAAGTAAGGAGCATGCCCCGAGTGGAGAAGCTTAAGCAAGCCGTTGCTAATGAGCATGACCTACTCACCACCTGGGGGATGCAGTACCTTCCACACCGAGGTTCTCGGATAATTATCGCTAACGGACATAGTCCATCCACATCATTACATTCCATTTTACACCTTACTCCATGTGGATGGCCGCTAGTGAGCCTTTTTACATTCCATTTCACACCTCATTCCATAGGGACCTTCACTTTTGGTGGCCTAAATTTCATTACTTTCCACGATCTTCTCTTCATCATTTTTGAGATTCTGCTTGGCTATATTGAACTTGGTCGTGGTGGTGTGAGGTAGGTCGGTCTTTAAATAGATGGTGAGAAGCTTTCCAACTTGCCATTTCCTCTTCATGTTGTGCATGTTTCTAAACCGGGTACTGTTGGCACGTGAAGGGTCCTTCCACGCGTTGCACGATCGGTTGGAGGTCCTCTGCTCGAGGTCTGTTTCTTGCCCAAAGCGAGACTGTAGCCTGATGATCCTGTCACATCAGTTTTGTTGCCATTGCTAGCACCAATAATGGATGAGGCTTGGGCAATAATCTCTGTAGAGTGTAGTGCCGACAACTATCATTGGCCGATTCTGTAGGCCGAAAGTAAGGCCTTTAGTTTGGCCGAATGGATTGAGACCGAATTTGTGAAGGTAAAGCGAGGGGATGAGCCTTTCATCCTAGTTTGTTGCGCCGCCCTTTGGAGTCCTGTTGTGACCCATCTTATCTGCAATAAATGTGTGACCCTTTCTTCCATGTTTCATCATGAGGCCTATTTAGAGTCTGATTCAGTGGGTACTTTCGGCGTTCATACCCTGAACGAAGAATTCGCCCAGTGCGCCCTCGGTCTTATGTTTACAGACGCCGAAGCCATTGCAACAAACCCGTTGGCTCAGCAATTTCCTGCTTCCTCCGGCCTTCCATTTTCTGAGCCGCTAAGTCTTTCTGCTCTCTCCTATGCTCACCCAATTCGAACCTGGCCCAGACCCGATACTGCTTTCGAAGCCTGGTACAACCGTATGTCGTCACATGCGGAGACCCGGTCTTTTCTATAAGAATACCATCTTCTTCCCCTTATCGAACTATCCTTAAAATTACCAGCCTTTGACCGTAGTCTGTTTCCTATCTCCCTGCTTTTCTGGTCGTCCGAATACAACGTATTTGTCTTTCCGGTCGGGCCCTTTACCGTTACTCTTCGTGATGTTGGCGCCCTAACTGGGTTAGCCCCCCTTGGAGTGACCATATCGGCCTCCACATCGTTCTGCTTTCCACCTCCTAAAATGGACCCTTCTTCTTTCTCCTCGTATTCTTTTTTCCTTCGTGCATATTCGAAGACAGCTGGTTCGGTTTCATTGTTGGAACGAACGGCTTTTCTTCATTATTGGCTGTGTAAGTACATTATCTGCACACCCAGCCAGAAACCCGCGGCGGGTTATCTCTCTATCTCTTCTGACCTTGCTAACGGCTGTCGTTTAGACTTAGACTCTTTTTTCCTTGCTGCCACGTACAGGGGATTGGCCATTCTCCAAAAACAGCTTCGCTCTAGGTCCTCAGCCATTTCTTTTGGCCCTTTATGGATTGTCCACCTTTGGCTGAAAGCGTATTTTCCTATCTTCGGCACAATTGAGCCGACTCGCTCTTACTCGTGTGCCGGTCTTCACTATGCCCAGCTTCGGCAATCTTCTGTTTCCCATTGGGCCACTTTTGACTATTTCTATACTCTTTCTCATGTCCCTTCCTTTTTTCCTTTTTCAGCGTCGGACAGTCCATCCTTCGCCATTGATCCTCCCTTTTCTGAAAAGGAAGAGACGGCCTTTCACATATGGCGCAAATTTTTATGCGGCCGCGAATTGGCTCATGACATTTTGACGGGGGCCAATGGCAAGGCTGGGGTAGAAGTATATTCGCCCAATTTTGTAGCTCGTCAGTTCGGCCTCGTCCAACGATGGCCTCTTACATTTTTCCATTCGTATTCTGCATCATCAGACCGCTTTAAGGTCTTTTCGGTCTCAGAGGTTGAGGACTCTATGAATGAGACTCGAACCTTATTGGCCTCTTTTACCGTAGCTTCTTTTAGTCCTTGTACATCCGTTCACCCCTATTTTGACCGTTTCTATCCACCGGCCCGTGAATTATTTTTCTCCCTGCCTTCGACGAAGGTATACTCATCTCTTTCCTTGCTTCTCAAGCCGTCTAGGTCACCGGGGTCGAAGAAGGCTACCGAGGCTTCCAAGTCAAAGGCTGTTGAGGCTTCCAAGTCGAAGAAGACAAAGCCCGTCAAAAGGAAGCAGCCTTCCCCTAGTCGAAGCTCTGATTCGAACGTTCCTCTGGTCCGTCGTCCTAAGGTACGAGTCTGAAATTCGCCCTTTCTTGCTTCTATAATGCTTTGAGATATACTGATGCTAGTATTGTATGATTTGACGCAGGCCTTGAAAATTGACTCACCTTCACCCCATGTGGCACGTGGGACGACATCAGCTCCAGAGGCCGAAACTCCTGTGGGCGGCAACACGAGCGAGGAACCCGCGAGGGAGCCGATGATTCAATTTCCTTCTGATGAGGAATGCGTGGGAGAAAGACCGAACATAGAGCAGCTCTTAGGATAGGGGAGTACAAGTGGAGCTGTCCCCCAAGGTAGGAATTCTTATGCCGAGTCTGGTTGTTCTCACCCAAGAATTGAGGAAATTCCTTCTTCGTATTTATGAAGAAGATGAAGTCATTATTATTTCTGATTCATCCGACTCCGATTCTCTTGGAGATGTTCGGCCGACTGCTGTGCCTCAACACTCAATGCCAGAGGCCATGTCCCCCAGTCCCTCAGCACAGCCATCAGCCTCGGCCACTGTGCCTCATTCTCCTCAAAGGTCTGGTCAAAGGGAGGAGCCTGAGCTTAGGCAACCATCGCCTTCGGCCCTCGTGATCATTCCATCAATGGCACCCACTCAAACAGTCCAAATGCCAATCACTGCTGAACAAGCACTTCCTCCTCGGGCCGAATCCCCCAATATGCCGTCAACTTCTCCTCCTCGGCCGATCTCTCCTCAACCCGCACAGTCAATTAGTTGCTGTCCCCCTGTGTCCACTGTCCCCCGAGCAAGGACTGATGCAGCCAGCAGCTGGAACATCCGACGTACAGGCCCATCAGCCTTCTAGTTCTGCTTCTAGGATGGTGAGTTACTTTCCCTTTCTTCTTGGGTTATGGTCTTAATCTGTTTTGCTAACTCTTCCCTTATGTGTAGGCACCCGATCTATTGCTGCAATCGGTCCAGCGTCTTTTGGATCATCTTGGAGAAATGACCTCTGCTTATTTTCGCCCATCGACGCCCCTAATTGGTGCGGACTCAGACTTGGAGAGTCTTCGAGAGGTCATTCGTCAGTATGCTTCTTTCGCTGCGATGGAGGTTCACCAAGCTGTTCAACCCCAGAACATGCTTCAGTTGGGCCGGTGTTCCTCCGAATTAAGCCGATTACTGGCTCTTCCTTCATCGCCCATATCTATTGATGACCGGCTCTTTCTCCAAGAGATGTAAGAGGAAATAACGAACCTTCTCTCCCGGCATCGTGTAATTCATAGCCAGTGGATTGGGCTTCGCTCCTCTTTGGTGAAAATGGAAGAACTCCGTGAATCTTTCGGAAAGCTGCAACAGGCCTTGAAGGAGACCACGGAAGAGATGGTGACTGAAGAGTCAGTCTTCATGGGCCTGGAGCAGCAGTTGAAAGAGCTTCAACGCCGTTTGGATGAAAGTCGGATGAGGAAAGAGGCAAATGAGAGAGCCGTCATCGCTCAAATGGAGGAAGTGGAACGGTCGATGGCCGAATTTGAGGGGTTGGCCCGCATTGACTTCGAGAAGGAGTTGGCCGATTTGGATGCGGAGAGCGCAACTGTTCAGGGAGACTGGGGCCTGACGAGGGAGACGCTCTCAGCCATTAAGGACCTGCCTACGGTTTTTAGGCAATTTTCGGGCCAATGATGATGTAATTGAGGACGTTATATCGTCCATTTTGTAATTTAGGATGTTCTCATCCATTATTAATGCGAACTTCTTATTGCTCTTCTTGAATGTTTTCGTGCTCCCATAACGAGGGCACATATTTCTTTAAATACTTCCCGTTTATTGCTCTTATATGCACCCGTCCTTTTAAATCTTGCAAATGATAGGCTCCATGTGGCAACACACTTCTTACTATAAATGGGCCTTCCTAGTTGGGCGACCACTTGCCATATGTTGGTTCCTTAGAGCCAAGTGGAAATATTGTCTTCCATACTAGTTCGCCCTTCTCAAAAGACTTAGCCATTACCTTGCGATTATACTCTTTGGCTATCTTTTTCTTCTGTACTTCCAAGCGGTTGAGCGTGTCGCACCTAATATCGTCCAATTCCAGCAAATTCTGGATCATCGCCTCGTCGTAGTCTTCTTTTGTTAGTTTCTCCTGCAACATTACCCTAGTGGATTCAATGTTCATTTCCACAGGGAGCACAGCTTCTTGTCCATACACCAACTGGAAAGGTGTCACCGACGTGCTTGTGCGCGGCGATGTCCTGTAAGCCCATAAAGCTTGACTCAGATATTCGTCCCATCGTCTAGCATTGTCCGTCACCATCTTTCGAATCAATCCTTTGAGGGTTTTGTTGGACAATTCGTCTTGACCGTTTGACTGAGGGTAATATGGAGTGGCGTTCACTAGCCGGATTCCATATTCGGCTAGGAAGTCTTTTACCCTTTCACCGTTTAATGAGGTACCATGGTCTACCATGATTGTCTGTGGTATACCAAACCGGTGAATTATATGTTCCTTTATGAACTTGATTATCTGTTCTTGTGAGATCTCTACAACTGGGATAGCTTCTACCCACTTGGTAAAGAAATCAGTGGCAACAACGATAAAGGTGTGCCTTTTACTTGAAGCAAGATAAATCTTCCCTATCAAGTCTATCGCCCATCCCATAAACGGCCAAGGTTTAATGACTGGGACCATCTTGGTTGCGGGGGCCCTTTGGACAGGACCATGCTTTTAGCAAGCTACGTACCCTTTGGCATATAAGATACATGATTCCCCCATCTTCGGCCAATAATAGCCGCTTCGTATGATCAACCATCTCATCTTGATTCCAGCTTGGTGAGCCCCACAGATGCCTTCGTGTATCTCAGCCATGATAGTTTTAGATTCTGATGGCCCTACACACTTCAATAGCAATCCATCTTGTCATTTTTTATAGAGCACATCCCCTGACATTACATAGTTCAAGGCTTTAAGCTTCAACCTTCAGTCTTTTCCTAGTCCAGGCTGTGTTAAGAACGTCTTGATTTCGTCTCTCCAATCGTCCTCTGTTTCAAGAGCCATGACGTCTTTTTCTTCGGCTCTTCTCATGAGGGCTGGCTAGATTTCTTCGCTTCTGTACACCCCACTTATGTTGGTTTGTTTATAACCGGAGGCTGCTTGAGCTAAATTATTGGCCAATTCGTTCTTCACCCTCGGAATGTATTCCAAGTTGGCATTTATAAGTTCCTATTACTTGTTGGATTACCAGCTGCGAGTCTCCCTTGATAGACGCATGAGTTACTCCTATGTTGAGGAGCATTTCCAACCCTAGTATCAGGGCTTCATATTCTGCCTGGTTATTGGTGCAGTACTCGTTCAATTTGGCTAAAACTTGGAAAGGTTCTCCCAATGGGCTAACTGAAATTCTATTCATTCTATGACGTGTCACCTTATACTGATTTTCTTTATCTGACTACACATACGTTAACTTTTGTTTATTAATTACATTAACCAACATTTAATATGTACATTAAGTTTCTATATCACTATCTTTCATATTAAATTCCATCTCGCTTTCGCTGTGCTACTCTGATTTCTATTTACTTTACTACTTATTCTTTGCTAATCTAGTTTGGTTATTTATCATACTTACCTTTTTTTATTTCATTGAAATATCATCAAATCAGATTTATATAATATTCTTTCTACTAATCATTCGTCATTAACTGTCTATATTCTATATACTAATTCCGTCATTAATATATTTCACACGCAGGTAAATAAATTCACTTACATAACAAATTATCACAATATCATAAACATATGCAAACTAATGTACCTTACATCTGTAATTTCATATATTCATATTCGAACTTATTAAGCTTAAATGCTATAAATATATGCATTTGCAAATTTCTATTTTCAACTCAATAATACCATACATGTATATTTAATCATGTTATCATACGCTAGTGTCTTACAAATTGTTCCTTCTATGTAACCATATAATACACACTGGGTCAATCATAATCACATAGATGTAATCATGATACAAAATACAATACATACAACATCAATCATATATCCATATAGATGTAATCATGCTATAATGCTTCAATGTTAACTATATGCATCTCGTATATTAATCAGAATGTATTGACTTATATGCTTAACCTATAAGCTATACCGATCTTTAATTGTGCCATATCTTTAGAAAATACTTTTTGAAAAACTTTTTCTGAAAAACTGCTTGCTGAAACTCTGTTTGAAAATCTCTTAATAAAACTTATCTTTCTAAAATCATGCTTTGAATCTCTGGTTTCTGAAAACTATTTCTAAAATCTTGTTTCTGAAAACTATTTACTGAGAATTTGAAAACTGAAAAAGGTTCAGTTATATCACTCGGCACTACTATAGAAAACCCAAGTCACGGAATCTCCGCCCAGGAATGTATCATCTGAGCACAATCTCCGCCCAGGAATGTCCCATCTGAGCGCAATCAATGCCCATGAATGTCCCATCTGAGCGCAAAAAGGGATTCAAAGGCGTTACGTATCGCCGTCCTCCTAGACCGGCTCGAGGATCTGAGAGCGTGACCGGCGTAAACACACACGTATAACGCAAGCGAACGTATCGTTCAAGTAGTATAAAAAGTATCGATCCCACGAGGACTTAATTCTTACTGTTGTTATTAATTATTGAATCTATTTATTTACTGGAATCTAATTATAGGGAGAAGGGAATTGATTGCTTTGGTTGGTTGAATGTGGATTTGCTTAATTAAAATAAATAAAATAAACAAAAGAAAATACTAAGGAAAATAAATAAAGAGACTAAAAAAGAGCTAGGGTCTTGACTCCACACAATATCTTCCTAAGGATGAATTGACTCTCTTATCTATGTGTAATTAATTAATTTGCTAACCTGGAACACGAATATATGCAAAAGCCTCTGTCGATGGTCAGACGCAAATACCCAGTATAACCCAATTGAACCATATGTCTATGTCAACCACATTACCTGGATTCATTAAGACCAAGTTCCAATTATGGCTATTGAATCTAAGGCTGAAACCTAAAATCCCTATGTCTAGTTCATTTTAGATTTACCCCATCAATTTTATTAATGGCCAGTTAATAAAATAGCATTAAGCTTAAGACTCAATAAATAAATTAAAGAACTACCCATAAAAAGAAAATCAATTATTAAGTGTGTGTATTGTGTTTCATCACTTCCCTAGAATAAAAATAAAATGCTGGGGGTTGGGGATCCACTTTTACTATTTATAATTTAGATATCTCCCTTAATATAATACAGAAATTAAACATGATATTACCGACCAGCCATAAAGACGGTATTCTTTATTAAGTCAAATTAAGTCCGACCAGCCATAAAGGCGGTAATAATATTTGAACATAAACCAGCCATATAGGCGGTAATTACCCGTAACCTAAAGACCAGCCATATAGGCGGTGCTACATTATGTCAAATAAATAAAACCAGCCATTAAGGCGGTAATCTTTTATATTTTGAATTATAATTTCCATATTATATATTAAGGGAGATTAATCTAAATTAAAATAATAAAAGCTTCACCTTATCCCCAGCAGAAAATTAACTACTAAACATTAAAAAGAAAGGTAGAAGAAGAGAACTACTATTACTGAAAATTAAAATACATAGATTAAAAATAATATTTATATATACAAAAATAGATGCTTCCTATAAAACCAGGGAAAAATTCCCAAGGAGAGCACACCAAATGAAGTGACGAAGAGCCGAATTTATAGGCAAAATTAGGTTCCAGCGTCGCGACGCTAGATACAGTAACTTGGTCCTACGCGGCTTTGACCACGCGTCTGTCGGCACAATCAGGAAATGACACGTGGCACGCTCAGAAAGTGGTGCAATGGAAAAGCGACACGTGGCAGAATATGATTTGCCAATAATTCTGTCCAATGAGAAGGTGACACGTGTCACGCGTATTCTGTCGGCACCATAGATTTTTGACACGTGGCATGCGGCGTATTTTAGCTGATCTTCTGAGATAATGACACGTGGCAGGCGCACGTTAGCGTAGATGATGATTGTCGGCATCGTAGGATGATGACACGTGGCACGACGCACGTTAGCAGATCGGCTGTGATGGTGACACGTGGCACGGCGTACGTTAGCAAAGTCAACCTTCTCAAATTCTGACCCGTTGACCCGGCGCACGTTAGTAGGTTCGGCGCATGTTGGGCGTCGCGACGCTCAAGGATTCAGCGTCGCGACGCTGAAATGACGATTTTGCCCTTTTTGTCTAATTTTGTCCGTTTTGGCCCAAATCACCTCCAGAATGTCCTGAAACTTTATTTATCTACAAAATAACACAA
>SKCR01005807.1:0-25390 GCA_019454045.1 Zanthoxylum bungeanum | reverse complement strand
CACCATGAAACTCACGTCCATGATAACCACAAGCATGAAATCAGATTGTATTTTGCTAGCAATGGAGACGCCACTAAGTTGCCAAGCTTAGATAAGTCAATTTGAACTTGAAAAGGGGAATCCCTCCCTCAACAAGGTTTTCGGCCATAGCCATGGAAAGCTCAAGCTTTTCTCTCTTTCAAATGTTGTATATTACGTTGGTTCTCCAAAATACAAAGAAGAGTCATATAATAAGGGTTACAAGAGAGTAAAAAGACTAAAATGACCCTAGAGCTAAAATTACCAAAAGCCCTAAGTCAAGCACCTCAACCACGACCATTAAGGTCCTTTTGCACCTAAATAAACTTAAAACAAAGATTAGAAGCTAATCTCACTTAAGCTAATTGAGGTGCTTACATGCTATAGTAAATTGACGTGCTTCCGGCTAAGTAGAGATCTAAGCATAATTAAGCCTAATGGCATAGTCAACCATGCTAATTAAATCATAAATAAAGTCAAAATGTCGAGCAAAAATGACCCCATTTGGCCGAATTCATTATAGTCCCAAAATGGGTGAAATCGGGTCAAAAAGGTGCTGGTGCTGAAGCTGCTCTGCTATGCTTCAGTCTGAGCTGATCTGGGTCAAATGAAATAGCTTGGGGACCTCTCTGGTTATGCCCATATGTGTCTCTGGTGTGCACTTGACTTGGTTGCTGCAATTGGTCACATAGCTCTGAGCTAGTCCCGCAAAGGCCTCTCTGATCTTCTTTGCTCTTTGGCGTGTGATTGGACCTGTTGGCAAGTGTATGGGTTCCTCCAAGTTGTTAGCTGTATCCTGTAATGTCTCTGGTGTGGTTGGACTCATGTCACTTGTTCTAGTATTTTATGTTCTGATGGAGTCTATTGCTCATGTAGGGTAGGTATGAGATAGACTCTGTCAGAACAGCTTCCTTAACTGGTATCACGGAGGAGTAGGAATATGGGTAGGTCGGGGCCTTATTTATTGGATTCCTTGACTAGGGCAACTAATCACTTTCTAATGTCATTTATCTTATTTGCTTACGGGCCTGGGTTTGGGGAATCTAAAATCTCTACATCCCTATGGCATCCTACATCCATTAGAAGTTTCCACGATCGACCTTGACTTTCTTGCTTCTTCTACCTTATAGTTGTCCTTGGTTATTCGGGGAACTCGCTATCTATAATAGGTGTTCAAGAGATATTGGATCAACTTGAAGGAATTTTTCTGAGGAAGAAAGGATTCTTGCTTGAGGGAAAGAAACTTTGCTTAGATCTATTCGACAACTTTCTCTTGTTTAGGCTTGCTATACTCTTCTTTTCTACAAGTTCCGGTATTATCCTTACTATCTATCTCTATGTCTCTGAGTCTTACTACTTTAGGTTTTGCATTTCCTATCTGTCTGTCTCCGTACCTCTATCTCTATTTGCTTCTTTTGATCATTTATCTATCCCTTCATGCTTTTCTTTCTAGCTTCTCTTTCTACTTTTCCTGAGTAGGTATCCTTTGAACTTTACTATTCCTCATTGTCTCCTTACTTTTCTCATCTCCAGCTAGTTAACTAACTACGCATACTTCCTTACTCCTTATAGCTTTTTCTTCCCACTCTCTGGGTAACTTTTCTTAGAATCTTACTGTTTGGTTTCATATCTAGTATGTACCTCTGCTAGTAGGTCAGAATAACTTTAGGAAAATTCTTAGCGTGAATCTAGAATGTCGTTGTTCATGTAAGGAATACTATTTGAATTGTCTAAAAATGGCTTACTAACCTTTCTATGGAACTTTGAGGACGTACTCGAGGATCAGATACTGGAGATGTAGTGCCTCGTATACGGGTATCCCAGACATACTGCGTATACAAGACCCCAACACTCTACCCACCTTAGTCACAGACTCCCTAGATCATGCTCTGATACCATATTTCTAACATCCATAATCCGAGAGATGTTACCAGCATAGGATAGACCGTACTAACCCCATAAGCCTCTAACTCAACAATCATAACAATAATATTACTCGTTCCTCTAATTATTTATCGTAAGTATGGGTCCATGGCCCAAATTAACATCTGAACATGCAAACTTAACTTTAATAACTGAATACATAAAAACATATGTATTTACAATGACTGACACATAATCAGGAACTAATATATGATTTCTATTTGACCTGACTGGACTCTCACTCTTTCTAACTTGAACTGGTGGACTCCAACCCTAGTGACTGCATCAGTATCCATCCTCCTGAGCTCGTCCTCCGAGAATACTTGTAACCACAGAAAAATAGGAGTGGAGGGGTTAGATCGTCGTACGATCTAAGTGAATGGATTATAAAACTGAAATGCTGTAATAAAATCATTAAGTTCTAAAAATCAAAGTCCCGAAATAACTTTATCTGAAACTCCTTTTCTGAAAAATTTGTCTGAAAACTCTTTTATAAAGCTTATCTTTCTAAAATCAGTTTTCTGAAAACTGTTTCTAAAATCTGATTTCTGAAAACTACTTTTCTGAAAAATCTGATATCTGAACACTCTGTTTTTGAAATTCTGATTATCTGGAAACTGGTCTGTATTTGAAAAAATTGATGTATGAGGGCGTTACTTATCGCCATCCCCTCATACGCCTAACTGGAGCCAGCAGTACAAATCCATGACTTTAGGGCGTTATGTATCGCCGTCCCCCAAAACATGCCACTACTGTCCCTGAAACTGGTGGTCTTGGTGCGTTATGTATAACCGTCCCCCAAGCCACAAACTAGAACTGGGGGTGCGGATCTATGCTACCCTCCAATGAAACTAGGGTCTAAGAGAGTTACGTATCGCCGTCCCCCCAGTCCTCCACATGTGCACATGTCCTATGTCCGTCAATTCCAACTGTATCAAGTTACATACTGGGGTGGGATTTTCCCCCATGCCCCGAAAACACAAATCTCATGTTTGAAAACATTTCTAGCTCAAAATCATGCTGGAACAACAATCTTTCTGGATCATTACTGAATCTAAAAAAACATATGTAATAAAATTTGGTCTAACGCCCTATATGCTTTTAAAATATAAGTCTAAATTCAAAAACTGTTAAATAAAATCAAATTTGAGAAAAAGGTCCACTCACTGTTTTGGAGTTCCGCTAGACTTCTTTTGCTTCGCTGAAGAGCTTGTGGTTCCTGAGATGATTTATCGTTGATAATTTTGATTAGAAACTGGACTAAAAATATATAGATCGAAACGAGTTAGGTTTGCTTATTCAAGTAAGGATTATCATTCTGAGGGTGTGTTATTCTTGTCATGATGTAATATGCATATACGAGTCGATTCGAGACTTATAAGGTAGCCTTTAACGTGTTTGGGTAATACTGAGATTATTTGAACTGCTTTGGGCCTTTATTTGGTCGCACGTCGTGATGCACGATAGTGCGCGTCATGACGCGGATTGTCCAAAGAGGTGCCCTTATTTTTACCCAGCGCGTCGCGACGCACGAACCCTTCGCGTCGCGACGCGACCTGTAAAAGAGGCGTTCCTGGTTAATTTTTCCAGATCACGTCGTGACGTGGGGCTTCCTGCGTCACGACGCAAGGCCAAAAATTGGTCTAAACTTCAATCAATCATACACAATTCATCTCCCAAACAATTACACGACAAAAATCCTCAATATTCATCCTATTAACATCATCAATTTTCATTTTCAAATACTTCTTAATCTCATGCTTTTATTATTTCACTAAACCTTTAAGACTATCAAAAATCATTAAGCACTCATTCTAAACCAATTCTCTCCTATCAATCACTACTTCACAAACCCTAACATGTCAGTACCATCATCAATTTCTCCTTTAATCAATATTTTACAATTTCCAATTTGGGTCAAGATTCCTTACCTCTTCTCTTGTGAATACCCTCATATCTTCAAGGGTGCCATGCTCTTTTTGTGTGTGGATAAAGTAAGTATATTAACCAAAAGAAAACTATACAAGAGCAAAGGGGCATACCCCTGACAACTAGAGAGGACATGCCCTCCTAGAAGAAAAGCCGAAAGGGTGACATGCTCTATTTTGCCTCATCTTCCTTCTTTTCCTTCTTCTACCTTTCTTATTATGTTGCTTCTTCTTATGACCCTGGGGCACTATTCATCCGAATTTTGGATCCGCATTTTTGACTCACTTATGGTTCGAATTTGGAACAATGTTCAACGCAAAATTTGTAGATTTCGATCTTAGCTTTCCGACGATATAAAATTTATAAAAATCGGAGTTTGTATGAGAAAGTTACGGCTCAATTACTATGGGCTGCTCGTAGTGAAATATCATAGAATCTCATATCAAAGTCTCGAAGAATTTACTGTTTATCCATAAAGTCATTCTACGAATGTATATATACTTGAACATACATTATATCACGTAACATTCATCCCGCGGTGTAACAGTACTACAGTCAAGGAGTCAACAGTAGAAGGGACCTCTGATCGTTACAATCAATGACTAAAACTTTTGATTAGTTTTACTCTGGGCCTCTATAAATGCATGCACATTGTCCCCTAAAGAATTTCTAGGAATGGTAGATGTGTGATACTGGGGAGCATTGTAACCTATAGGTTGTGGTGTTTGAGTGGGCTGTTGAGACGTATGTTTTCAACTGAAATTTGGGTGATCCCTCCAACTATGATTGTAAGTGTTTGAATATGGCTTCACCTATCCTGGCACTTGCCCAATGACATCTTCTATTGATCTTATTTTGCTTGTAGCCTTTCGGCTTTTCTTCTAGGAGGGCATGTCCTCTCTAGTAGTCTGGGGTATGCCCTTTTTGCTCTTGTTTGTTTTCTTTTGGTTAATACACTTACTTTATCCAAAAAAAAAGTGTCTGAATATGGTGTATAAGGTTTCTTGAACATCCATATGGTATTACATTGTTCGTCATATGTTTCCCTCATCTCACCATATAAAGGACACTCTTGGGCTAGATGGCCACTCCCTTTTACGCACAAAACACTCCCCATGGGGCTCTAACTTAGCTACTACATGCATAGTTTTGCCATCTTTGGTTTTAAGGCTCATATCTCTCTAGTCAATAGCTCAACCTGTGCTATAAGACTATCATCTTCCCTAAAGTGGTATATGCCTCTGTTAGAAGGAGTGTAACGTGTCCTATCAGTGCTATTCATGGCATTAGGTCCAGTCCAAGTGTGAGATTTCTTGGCTAGGTCATTTAAATACTCTAATGCCTCATCAGGGTCCTTTCGTATAAACTAACCACTGCACATCGTCTCAACGAATTGGTGCTCCCTAGGGGTTAGGCCATCATAAAAGTAACTCACTAAGCGCCAACTCTCATACCCATGGTGAGGGCAACTAGTTAACATCTCTTTAAACCTCTCCCAGGTTTGATAAAGGGTTTCACTGTCTTTCTGGGAGAAAGTAGAGATCTGTCTTTTCAAAGCATTAGTCTTATGGTGTGGGAAGTATTTATTGAAAAATACATGTGTCATCTCACCCCATGATCCTATTGAGCGAGGTCTCAAAGAATATAACCAGTTTTAAGCTAAGGGAAAAAAATGAAGAACTTAAGTCTAATTATGTTCGTAGTCCCAAATCGATCATGAAAGGTTGCTACAACCTCTTCAAATTCCCTAATATGCACATAAGGATTCTCATTCTCCAAACCATGAAAGGTTAGGAGATACTGTATCATTCCAGGTTTAAAGTTAATATATGGTGCATTAGGAGGAAACATTTGCATGACGGTGTAGCTGTGCGAGTGGGATGCAGGTACTCCTCAAGAGTCCTAATGGGTGGCCTCTCGTAATTACTCATATTGTGTGTGCTAGATGTAGATGGTGTGGCAAAAAGGATTTCAGACAGACTTTCTGAATCAGAATCTTCCTCTTCAATTCTAACAAATCTACCAAACCGATCCATAAGTCTAGGCAAGCACTCAACATAATTAAATCAAGAAACAAAAATAAAAGAATTGAAACTAAAAGTGAAAATCTAAACTAAGACTAAAACTGAAATAAAAATAATAATAAAAAAATAATAATAATAATAATAATAAGGATTGAACAAAGTTACCGCTTGATTGCAAACTGTCTCCCCGGCAACGGTGATAAAATTTGATACGCCCAAAAAGTACTCGTGGTTATCGCATTATAGTTGGGGTGTCGATTCCTCAGAGAGATGGTTACGAAGGAACTGATTCACTTAAAGAGAACGTTAACAATAACTTAATTAAAGAAAAATGATTTAATTAGTAATGTAAAATAAACACTATAGAAAAATACGTAAGAGTTAGCAATAAGAAAAGCAGCAAAGCGTCGGGAATCCCACTTGTATCAAGTTCATATATTCAGTATTTGATTCCTTTTATTACTTAATTGAGGGTTTCACATCCCAAACCAATAATCGAAAGATATTCAATTCAAAAACATATTAAATTTTAAGGTAACTGATGAATTACTTTCTCTATGTCAACAACACATTATGTTATCATTATGACCTATCTAACATCGACAATATACCCACAGATAATACTGCAGCAGAAGATTAACTCATAAAATAACAATACCAGTCACAATTGGGTTCCCTAATCACACATAGAAGAAGCATGACTACTCCTATATGCAATTTGGTAAAACAAAATCTCTCGGTTATAATCAAAAGATAAAAGAGAATAACAAAACATCAATTTTATTAAACGTTAAAGATTGTTCAGAAATCAACAACATGAATATAAGAGTTAATTACAAGAGTTCATCCCTAGCCTTGCCTATGAGATTAGTTCTCAATAGAAGAAAGAAACATAGCATGAAAAGATCTGAGAGACATCATGTTTGGCATGAAGCTTCTTCGTTCTTCAATCTCAAATATGTGATTTTTGCTCTTTGTTGTGTGTTTTTCTCCTTTTAGGGTTTTGGACGAGCTTGGGTATTTATAGGGAAGTCCTAGAGTCCTTATGCGTATAAAACACGACTGAATTAAGCTTTTGGTTCTTTGCCGGGGCGCTGCGGTGCCAAACTCTGGGCCATTCTCTATGTAGCAATACTGAGGTCGCGTCGCGACGCCATAAGGTGGGTATCACGACGCAAGGTAGTTTTTATGGAATGTGTTTTCTGTGCCTTCTTCCCGCGTCTTCCGATGCGTTCGTAAGGTCCCGAAACATGTATAACTACTCCAATCTTCATGTTCCATTGCTTCCTAATATTAAGACATAAAATAAACTATAATTAAGATCAAATACTTAATAATCAAGCCGAATTAGTGATTTCAAATTACACTTTCATGCACTTATCATGTAGCTTGGAGAACCACTTTGGTTGGCTACTTTGTTGGTAAAACGCTTCCCTTTAAATTGGTTGATTCCATTGCCCATAAGATTTGGGGGTAGATATGGTTTGCGTGAGGTGTTTTCCTCGAATAATGGCTTCTTTTTCTTTAGATTTGTGAATTTTCAAGATGCTAGTGTAGTTATGGAGTGCGGTCCATGGCATATGGCCATTGGTTCTCAAACATTAGCAACCGAGTTTGCCTCTTGCTAAAGAAGATGTTTATAAGGTTCCGATTTGGATTTGTCTTTACAATGTTCCTTTTGAGTTTTGGACTTCTAAGGGGCTGAGTTTTATGGCTAGTGCGGTTGGATGCCCTCTTCATGCGGACCATATTACTCTTACTCATACAATGTGAGTTATGCTCGAGTCTATGTTAAAATTGATGCAAGGGATGAATTGGTTAAAGACTTTGATTTCCAGTGCTCTAACGGTATATGGATTCGGGTTCGAGCAGAATTTGAGTGGGTCCCTATGAAGTGTTCTTCTTGTGGGGTTTTCAGCCACACTTTGGGTACTATTCTAGGAGTGCGGCTAAGGAAAAAGAGAGCAAGCCTATTGCAATATGGGTGCCAAAACCTTCATTTAGTATGAGTTCTAAAATGGTGAATGATGTGGGATGGGTGACAATATCCAGGAAGCATAAGGGTAATGGAGTGCTTAAGGATGATGTTTCTTTGCCTTTTGATAAGTTGGTGTCAGAATCTCTAGGTCAGGATGGTGCTTCTGAAACGATTCTTTCAAAAGGAATAAAGGTTATTGTTTTTGAAGCTAAGTAAGAGGGTGAATGCTCCCCTACTATTCTAGAACTGAATAGTGAGGTCAATTTGGTCTCTTGTGAGGGTTTTTGTAATGAGAAACTCACTCAGAGCCTAATGTTGCTGAGTCTATACATAGTCTGGATGCTGTAGCTAGTCTTGAAAAGGATATCATGTCTGAGCCTTGTGAGGATGCTACTTCGCCCATGTCTACTATTAATTCTCTAGCATTGATAGCTAGGGATTCCTTAGAAAAGAAACCGGTAAGGGCGGTAAGAATAAGAAGGCCTCAGGTGGTAAGAAAGGCCGTAAAAGGCACTCCCCTCATAGGTAAATGAAGCTGATTTGCTTGTGTTGGGGTGTTCTTTCTCTTTAATTTTTTTAATGATTTTTAGTTATTGGAATATTCGGGGTCTTAATGACCCTATGAAGCAAGCTGAAGTTCGAAGATTTTTTCGAGATGAGAAACTGTCTTTGTGTGGGTTGGTTGAGACTAAGGTTAAAGATAATAATGTAGTGAATGTCTCTAGAGCTATAAATCCGTCATGAAAATTCTTTTGTCATTCTAATGCTCTTCCATTTGATAGGATTTGGATTTGTTGGAACCCTTTTGATGTGGAGGTATATGTTATTCGGTGTTTTTCTCAAGCTATTCATTATCGGGTCACACATGTCTCTTCAATATAAGATTGTGTGGTTACGGTGGTTTATGGGGATTGTGGTTATGAGAAGCGTCGAGAGCTTTGGGCTGACTTGGTGGATAGTAGTAGTGGCTTTGATACTTCTCTGTGGCTGGTCATAGGTGATTTTAATGCGATATGTTCTCCTTTTGATAGTAGTGGTGGTTCTCAAGAATGGCCTTTGTGGAAAGATGAGTTGCGTATTTGTTTTGGGTTGGGCTGGTTTAGCAGATGTCCAGTTTTCTGGTTGTCATTTTACTTGGTATAATAAGCAAGTTGGATCTCCTATTTGGCGAAAGCTTGATCGTGTTATTGAAAATGCCTCTTGGGAGTCTTCTTTTCCTTGTTCGGTAGCTAGATTCCTTCTGTCTAGTATTTCAGATCATTCTCCTATGGTTGTTACTCTAGCAGAGCTCACCAAGAGGAATATCTCGTTTAAAATTGATTATTGGGTCGACCATCCTGATTTCTTTTTTAGCGTGGCTAGAGCTTGGGATATTGATGTTTGTGGTACCCCCGATGTTTAACTTATGTCGTAAGTTGAAAAGTGTGAAGGTGGCGCTGAAGAAGTTTAATGTAGACCACTTTTCTAACCTTTCGAGTAGGGCTTTGGATGTTAGAAAGGAGTTGGAGAGGGTGCATGTTGCATTGCAGTAGAACCCTATTTTTTTGGATAAGGTAAGTATGTATTAACAAAAGAAACAAAAGCACAGGGGCATACCCTAGACAGCTAGGGGGACAGACCCTCATAGCAACAAAGCTAAAAGCTAAAAGGGGCAAACCCCAGAAAACTAGAGAGGACAGACCCTCCTAGAAAAAACCCGAAAGGCTATAAACAAAACAAAACCATCAGAATATGTCATTAGGTAGACGCCAAGAAAGGTGAAGCCATTTTTTATCATAAGATGGCAGCCTATTGACTATGTTCTGTTATATGAGAGGTGAGATTATCTTTATTGTATGGTAACCTGAGTCAGGCCGAGAGGGTTTAGTTAGGCAGAAATCTCAAGTTCAATGGCTCAACCTTGGGGATCAGAATACAAAGTTCTTTTTCAATGCTATGAGCAACATCATCGTCGTAGCAAGATTACTTTTGTTTCTAAGAAGGATGAGACTCGTTTGGAGGATGATGTTTTGGTGATGGAGGAGATTGTGTCCTTTATGAGAATCTTTTGGGGCCTCAGTCTAGTTTGCAGGATTTTGATAGAGATTTTTCTCATTCGGTTATTAATCAGTATGTGTCTGATGAGCAGAGGGATATTCTTGCTCGGGAGGTTTCATATGAGGATATTAAGACTGTATTATTCTTTTGAAGGATAATAAGGCTCATGGTCAGGATGGGTTTAATTTGGGTTTCTTTAAGAAGGTTTGGAGTATAGTGGGTGATGTTGTCCTTCGTGTTATTCATTCTTTCTTTTATCGGGAAGACTCTTGAAGCATGTAAATGCTACGTCTATTTCTCTGGTCCCAACGATTCCTAACCCCTCTCAGGTTAAGAATTTCTGACCTATTTTTGCTGCAACACTATTTACAAGTGCCTGGAATGCTATGAGGTCAAGGAGACCCCAGTTGCATTGGTCTCGAGTTGTTTGGTTCCGGAAGGCAATCCCCGTCATTCCTTTCTTCTTTGGATGTCTATTCAGGGTGGCCTTTGTACTCAGGACAGTCTGATGAGATTTGGCATCTCTGCTTGCTCGCGGTGTATTCTCTGTGGTTGTTCGAGTGAGGACATTGATCATCTTTTCTTCCAGTGCCTCTATTCTTCAAGGGTCTGGTCGTCTGTGCTGGCCATGTGTGGGTTAGATTGGAGTCGCCGAGATTGGTGTCAGACTGTTGTGTGGGTTTGTCAGTTCTCCGGAGCCTCTTTATGTCATCTTCTGGTTCGTCTGTCCTTTGCAGCGTCAGTCTACCATATTTGGAGGGAGAGGAATGCTCGCACTCATGATATGCCTCTTCGGCCTGTTTCTGCTCTTCTTTATGATATTGCTTTTGATGTCGGAATCGTGTTAGCTCCTTACGAAAGGTGAATCCATCTTATGACAATAAATGGCTTCACCTTTCGTGGCACCTACCCGATGAATCTTTTGTTGATTCTTTTGTAGCCTTTTGGCTTTGTAGCCTTTTGGCTTTTTCTAGGAGGGCCTGTCCTCTCTAGTGCCTGGGGTATGCCCCTTTGCTCTTTTGTATAGTTCTCTTTGGTTATAATACTTACCTTATCCAAAAAAAGTACTAATCAATCTTCTTTTATTGTGGGGCGGCGTATCAACGACAACATTTTGTTATGCCAGGAGGTGGTGAGGAATTATCATCGGAATGGTGGGATCCCGAGATTTGCTCTTAAGATTGATTTAATGAAGGCTGATGATAATCTTCATTGGGATTTTATGGTTGAGGTTTTGAGGACCATTGGGTTTCCAGAGAGGATGGTGGGTTGGATTCGGGGAGTGTATGACTTCTACTATGTTCTCAGTGTCCATTAATGGAGAGCTGAATGGTTATTCTCATGGAGCCGTGGTTTGCGTTTGGGTTATCCTATGTCTCTTTATCTTTTTGTTTTGGCTATGGAAGTTCTCACGGGTTTGCTTCGGAATATGGCTCTTGATCGGGGTTTCAAGTTTCATTGGCGCTATTCAAAGGACCGTCTCAAATGTATTTATTTTACAGATGACATGATGATTTTTTGTAAGGCGGATGCTACCTCGGTCTATTTGATTATAGATTGTCATTAGAAATTATGGGTTATCTAGTTTAGTTCTGAATCCAACTAAGAGTCATCTTTTTTCCTCGGGTATTTCCTCTACTCCTAATGATCAGTTGCTTCTTGTGTAGGGTTTCCAAGGGAGTGGTTCTAGTGCGATATTTGGGAGTCCCATTGATTTCTTCTAAGCTACAGGCCTCAAACTGTGCTATCCTTGTTGAGTGTATCATCGAGCGTGCCAAGAGTTGGAGCAGTATGATTCTTTCCTATGCGGGGCGGCTTCAGCTCATCAAGTCGGTTTTGTTCTCTATTCAAGTGTACTGGTCCTCATTGTTCATCTTCCTAAGTCTGTTATTAGGAATGTGGAAGCGACTCTGAGATATTTTCTATGAAAGAGTTGTGAGCTTACTTCTTCAGGGGCGAATGTGGCTTGGTGTAGAGTTTGTTTTCCTTTGGAAGAAGGGGATTTGGGGATTAAGAGTTTGGAAACTTAGAATAAAGCGACCATTGTTAATCATTTATGGTTTCTTTGTTCTAGTCAAGTCTCTTCCTGGTCGTGCTGGGTTCAGTCTTACCTTGTTGCGTGGGCGGAGTATTTGGAGGTGTCGTGTCCTAGAGATTGTTCGTGGAGCTTGCGTAAGATTTTGGATCTTCGATCTTGGGCTCATTGGAGGATGAGATTTAGGATTGGGAATGGTGAAAAGGCTTTGCTGTGGTTTGATAACTGGCATCCGCTAGGTCAAATTGTGGATACAATGGGTTAAAGGGTCATTTATGACTCTGACTTGGATAAGATGGCTACAATAGCTACTATTATCACAGACTCTTCTTGGCATTGGCCTCTAGCTATATCTGCTGCCTTTGTTGCGTTGGCTCAGTCCCTTACTATGGATCTTTCTAGTATGAGAGATGATGAGTTGGTTGGGAGGATGATGAGTTGGTTTGGGAGGATGATTGTACATGTATGTTTTCGATTAGTAGTGCTTGGAATGCTATGAGGACGGGGGCACTTTGGTGCGTTGGTATCGAATTGTTTGGTTTCGTAATGCTATACCACGCCATTCTTTTCCGCTTTGGTTGACTATTCAAGGTGGCCTTTGTACTCAGGATAGACTGATGAGTTTCGGTATCTCTACATGCTTTAGATGTGTTCTTTGTGGTTGTTCGGGGGAGGATGTAGATCATCTTTTCTTCCAGTGCTCATTCCCTTTGCGGGTGTGGACGTCTGTGTTGCCTATGTGTGAGTTAGATTGGAGTTCTCGAGTTTGGATACAGACCATTAAGTGGATGTTTTAGTACACCAGTGGATCCTTATCTCATTTTCTTGTTCGAATTTCGTTTGCAGCTTCAATTTACTACATTCGGATGGAGAAAAATGCTCGCCTTCACGATGAGCCTCATCGCCCCTTCAGTTTTCTTCTCACTGGCATTGTGTTTTATGTTCGGACGCGTGCTAGTTTGTTGCGAATGGTGAAACTATCTTATTATAATAAATGGCTTCACCTTTCCTGGCATCTGTCCAATGATATCTTTTGATGTTCTTGCTTGTTTGTAGCTTTTGGCTCTTTTGCTAGGAGGGCTTGCCCTCTCTAGTTGTCTGGGGTATGCCCATTTGCTTTTGTAAATTTTGGTTAATATACTTACTTTATCCAAAAAAAACTGTCTTTTAAGCTTCTCACTAATGTAGCTATTGGCTGCCTTTCTTGTATAAGAACTGCTCCAATGCCTATCTCGGATGCGTCACACTCAATCTCAAATGTCTTCTTACTGTTAGGTTGCGCAAAAAATGGTGCACTATACAACTTCATTTTAAGATCCTGGAATGCACTCTCCTGCTCTTCTCCCCATTTGAAGAAAAAAGTTTTCTTCACTACTTCAGTTAGGGGTGCTGCAATACTACTGAAGTCTCTAACAATTCTACAGTAGAAGCTTGTTAATCTATGGAAGCTTCTGACTTCTGTCACAGTTATCGGTGTAGGCCAATCTTGAATTGCCTTTACCTTTTCTGTACAACTTCGATGCCATTTGCACTAACAACAAAACCAAGGAAAACAATTATATATCCATTCAAAAAAGTGCATTTATCAAAGTTAGCATACAGTTTTTCATGTATTAACACATCAAGAACAGGCTTTAAATGCGTAACATGCTCATATATGTTTTACTGTAAACTAAGATGTCATCAAAATAAACTACAACAAACCTACTTATAAATACACGCATAATATGATTCATCAACCTCACAAATGTGCTAGGTGCGTTTTTAAGATCAAATGGCATAACTAACCATTCATACAAGCCATATTTGGTCTTAAATGCAGTTTCCCACTCATCTTCCCCTCTCATGCAAATTTGATGGTATTTACTCTTTAAATCAATCTTACTAAAAACTTTGGAACCATGCAATTCATTCAACATTTCATCTAGTATAGGAATATGGTGACGATACTTTACCGTTATATTGTTGATCGCTCGACAATCAACGCACATATGCCATGTCCCATCTTTCTTAGGAACTAGAAGAACTGGTACCGCACAGGGACTCATACTTTCTCTAACATAACCTTTCTCCATCAACTCCTGCACTTGCCTTTGAAGTTACTTCGTTTCCCCGGGATTGCTCCGATAGGTTGGTCTATTGGGAATGACTGCACCAGGTATGAAATATTTGGTGCTCAATAACTCTAATGGGTGGAAGCCCATTAGGAATGTCCTCTGTCAGCACATCACTGAATTCCTGCAAAAGAGATAATTGCTCGCCTTGAAAGCTTTCCTCGCTTCACCATCACCCTCACCCATGTAGAAACGTTTTTTTTACTCTCCCTTTTATTTCCCCCTCAGGTTCATTCACACTCCTCTTGGGAACTCTCACTACCTTGGCATTGTTTTTCTCATTAGGTTCGGCCTTTGTCCCCTTTAGCTCACACTCTCACTAGTTTCCCCCAAGTTGGTGTTTTCCCTTACTCTTCTCTCTTTATCACGCTCAAGTTGCAACTTAACCTGATCTTCATGGACTTGTGTAGGTGTACTAAGGTAATGGGTTTTCCCTTATGCTGTGAAATGAGTACTTGTTCCGGAACCCATCGTGAAGAACATTCTTATCAAACTGCCACAGCCTGCCTAAAAGAATATGTCTAGCATGCATCGGTTGTAACATCACATAGAACATCATATGTGTATGGCCCAGTAAATCTCAATAATACATGCTTTGTCACATTTATCTAGCAACAATCATTCAGCAGTGCAACTTGTAAGGCTTGGGGTACTTCAAGCAACTCAGCCCCAGCCGCTCAATCAAAGTTGTACTAGCAACATTAGTACAACTGCCCCCATCTATGATCATACTACACCCCTTGTCATTCACATGGTATCTAGTGTGGAATATGATCTCCCTCTACTGCTCACTCTCACCCTATATAACATGTGCATTCAAAGCACGCCTAACAACTAGAGATAAATTATCCAATGTGTATGCAGTTCCCTCGTGGTCACTAATATCCTCCAACTTTGGCATCTTATCCTCAACCTCACTATCAGTAGAGTACACCTCTCTGCTTTCTTATCAATCCCTAAGGTGTGTCTATTGGGACATTATGAAGCATAGTGTCTCATGCCCACATTTGACATCCTTAGTTCAGGTAGTTGTAGCCTCAGGTTTTGGTCTAGTCTTACTCGGTTTTGCAGCCTCTTTCTCCTTGGCACCAGGTTTGGCCCTAAGCTTATTAAAGCATCCACTGAACTCGCCTCTAGGTTTGTCAAAGCCTCCATCCCGCTTTTCATTCGGAACCCATTCCCTCTTCCATGTAGAAGTAGCCTGAGTACCAAATCTGGATGTGGACTTTTTCTTGAGTTGCCTCTCTACCTTGATATCCATGTGAAGCATATCCTCCAAATCAACATAATGATGCAACTCTACCATGTGGAAATCTCTCTATTTAAGCCTCTAGAAACCGTGACATAGTAGCCTCTGCATCCTCAACTACATTTACCCTGATTGTGGCAACTTCCATCTCTGTGTGATAATCCTCAACACTCTTGGTCCCCTGATACATATACTATAGTTTATGATACAACTCCATGTAGTAATGGCTGGGTATAAACCTCATTCTCATGACCCCTAAGTTCTTCCCATGTCTGAACTAGCATCTCATAGTTTCTCCTCTGAGTAGAAACAATCTGATCCCACCAAATTATTGCATAATCAGTAAACTTAATTGCTGCCAAATTGATCTTCTTCTCGTCTGAGTAGTGATGAAAGTTGAAAATCAATTATATTTTCTTTTCCCACTCTAAGTAGTAACCTCAAGATCATTCTTGCCTTGAAAGGTTGGTATTTTGATCTTGATGCTACCTAGATCACCATCTACATCTCCTCGTCTACCATAACTCCACCAATCATAACCCCCTTGCCTGTCATCAAAAATACATCTACCATCAACCGCTTATCCCTCCTACCATTCCTTCTATCAAACCTCATATTAGGCCTCTTATCATGTCATGGCTGAAATTTCTCCTCCACATCATCAAGATCATCAAAATCATCAAACTCATTTTCAGTTCTTCTTCATTTGACGGTACACACTGTTGTGGCACACGTCGATGTGGCACATCTTGAGTTCTTCCTCAATTCAAACACGAATCAAACTCAATCCAAGAATACACAAACCAAGTGTAGTCCAGCCAGCATGAAACACAAAGAACCAATAATGTATATATGGCAGGTGGAAAATACGAATAGAATAGTAATGACGAATACTCAATCAAATGGACTTAAGCTAGAGTAGTCAGAAGTAGTGAAATGACAAATTAAGACGATGAGCAAACAAGCATGAAAATTCACGGTCGTATGCAATTTTGGACTAAATTTTGGTGCCACAATATAAATTTTGATAGATTACCATCCACGGAAACCCCAATGATAATATGGAACCAACCAGATTCAACCAAATTTTCAAAATTTTTTCACTAGCTTCTTTTTTTAAGTGATTCACTATGGTTTTAGTATTAATTAGCTCATGTAAAAAGTCCGATATGAAATGGAATTAGAGTCTTATTATTTTAGGGTTTGGTGTTGATGTTCTTCCAAATGATGAATCTGACCTAGCTTCTTTTTCTTTTTTCTCTCTTTTTTTCAAGTGGTTCAATGATTTTAGGAATAAATCAAAACAGTTGCTTAAGAAAATGCTTATTTCTTCAACAGAGGCTAAAGAACATAATGTTAAGAATGAATTGATATGAAGAACACAATAAAATCCAGAACTATAAATTAACAACAATGATGAACTGATATGAAAAAGAAAAAAAAACCAGATTTTAACCAAAAATTTTTAGAACAGAGTATTAACCAAGAAGAACAAAAAAAACGAAGAAAAAAAACAAAAAAAAGATCCAACAATAACCTTTTTTTTGGATAAGGTAAGTATATTAACCAAAAGGAAACTATAAACACATAAGCATACCCCAAAGAGAATAAGCTAAGGAGGACAAGCCCTCCAAGCTAAGCAAGCAACTAGAGCCAAACAGGCAATCATCAAAACAAACAAAGGAAACTCAGAAAATGTCATCGAACAAATGCCAAGAATGGTTAAAACAGAATCAAACAACGAATAAGAATTGAAAAATCAGACCTTGGAACCCTGAGCTCATGATACCAAGTGACAAGAAACTCACATGGATGTTAAACAAAGCAACCACCGAGCATCTATCTAAACCCCAATAACCTTAATCAATGATTTTGTATGAATGAAATTCATCCAAAATCAGCCCTAAACCACCATGAAACCTCACCCATGATAGCCTAAGAACGTGAAATCAGTGTGTTTTGCTAGAACCAGAGTTGCCACTAAGCTTGCTAAACTTAGATAAGTCGATTTGAACTTGAAAATAGGAATCCCTCCCTTTCAAGAAATTCGGCCATAGCCAAAGCATAAAAGCTTGAGTGTTTTCTTTCAAAGTCGTGAATAATATGTGAAGGAAGAAAGAAAACAAATTTA
Organism: Zanthoxylum bungeanum; assembly: GCA_019454045.1. Classification (NCBI taxonomy): domain Eukaryota; kingdom Viridiplantae; phylum Streptophyta; class Magnoliopsida; order Sapindales; family Rutaceae; genus Zanthoxylum; species Zanthoxylum bungeanum. Next base: position 7,952 of record SKCR01005807.1, on the reverse strand, counting down.
AAATAGGTTACAAAAAGAAACCCTAAAAGCTTGAAGACAAAAATGCCCCTAATGGGCGAAGTTACAAAAAGGCCCAATAACATATCTTAACATAAAATGCATAGGTTAGAAATAGGCCAAAATCTTTAAAAAGGTCCATGTATTTAAAAGGCTTGTGAATTTTTGTTCAGAACTAATTTTGGCCAAGTAAAGTAACTTAGGGCCCTCTCCATTGAAGCCCACATGCGTCTCTTGTGTGCCTCTGAATTGTCTATTGTAGTCGGCCATAAGACTTTGAGCTAGTCCAACCATTACTTCTCTAATTCTCTTGGCAATCTGTCTTGCCCTGTTGGTACTTGTAATGGTTTTACTTTGATGCTTTTCATGTCCCTTGGTGCTTCGAGTGTGCCTTGGTTCATGTCAGCGACTCCATGGTATACCTATAAGTATTGTATCAGATAGAGATGTTAAATTCCTTAACTATTTCTGGAAGTATATTGTGGGCTAAATTTGGTACTAAGTTGTTATATTCTACCACTTGTCACCCACTAAGAGATGGACAAACATAAATAGTTAATAGAACTTTATCACAATTGCTACGCATTATAGTTGGTAATAACTTGAAATCATGGGAAGAATGTTTGCCATTTATAAAATTTGCATATAATAGGTGCATTTATTCTACTACATCTTATTCACCTTTTGAGATTGTATATGGTTTTAATCCTCTGACTTCTTTGTATTTGCTGTCTTTTTCTGTTCATGAGTAAGGGAGTTTGGTTGGTAAAAAGAATGCAGATTTAGTGAAATTAATTCACGAGAAATCTAAGGCACACATTGAGCAGAAGAATGAACAGTATACTTCTCATGCTAACAAATGGAGAAAGCACATTGTATTTGAACTCGGGGATTGGGTATGGCTACATTTGCATAAGGAGAGGTTCCCAGCACAACAGAGATGGAAACTGCAACCGAAAGGAGATGGTCCATTTCAAATCTTGGAGTGAATCAATGATAATACTTACAAGCTGGATATTCCTAGTGAGTATGGTATGTCTGTAACATTTCCTTCCTTCTGTGGTAAGCTCCAACCAATCTGCTTTTGTGGCGGGTCGACGTATTAGTGACAATATCTTATTATGTCAGGAGTTGGTCAAGAACTATCATATGAGTGGTGGGGTGCCGAGGTGTGCTCTGAAGATTGATTTGATGAAGGCTTATGATACAGTTTGATGGGATTTTATGTTGGAAGTGCTGAGAACTATTGGGTTTCTTGAGAGGATGGTTGGTTGGATAGGAGAATGTATGACTTCTATTATGTTTTATGTTTCTATTAATGGGGGGTTGAATGGTTTTTTTCCAGGAGGTCGTGGTTTACGTCAGGGGGATCCTATGTCTCCATATCTTTTTGTTTTGGCTATGGAAGTTCTCTCGGGCTTACTTCACAAGATGACTCAAAAGTAAGGTTTCAAGTATCATTGGCGATGTTCTAAGAATCATCTTACCCATCTCTGTTTTGCTGACGATCTCATGATTTTTTGTCGAGCAGAGAAGGTTTCAGTTTCCATGGTAAGGGATTGTCTTCATCAGTTTATGGGGTTGTCTGGTTTGGTTCCTAATCCAGCAAAGAGCCAATTTTTTTCTAGTGGTGTTTCCGCAGTATACAAGCACGAGTTGCTCAGCCTTTTGGGTTTTCAGGAAGGTGTGCTCCCTATGCGTTACCTGGGAGTTCCGTTGATTTCTTCAAAACTTCAGGCTTCTGATTGTAATGTCCTTGTAGAGCGTATTATTGGCCGAGCTAAAAATTGGAGTTGTAAATATCTCTCTTTTGCGGGGCGTTTACAGCTAATTAAATCGGTGATGTTTTCTATCCAGGTGTATTGGTCTTCATTGTTTATATTGCCAAAGACTGTAATTAAGAAGGTGGAGTCTATCTTGAGGTCATTTCTTTGGAAGGGTAGTGAGCTTGTTTCGACAGGGGCGAAGGTGGTTTGGGATAGAGTTTGTTTGCCTGTCAAAGAAGAGGGTTTGGGGATTAAGAAGCTAGAGGATTGGAATAAGGTGGCTATTACTAAGCACTTATGGTTTCTTAATTCGGGTAAGGAATCCTCTTGGTCTACGTGGGTTCGTTCTTATTTGTTGAGGGGGCGTAGTTTTTGGGAAGTTACATGTCATAGTGATTGTTCATGGAGTTGGCGGAAAATTTTAGGTCTTCATAATTTTGTGCGTCATAGGATGAGGTTTCATATTGGGAATGGTGAGAAGGCTTTATTATGGTATGACAATTGGCACCCTCTGGGACCAATTGTGGATACCTTGGGAGAGAGAGTCATTTATGATTCAGGACTAGGTAAGATGGCTAGGGTGGCCGCTATTGTTGATGGTAACTGTTGGCACTGGCCATCAGCGAGGTTAGCCAATCTTCTCCAATTGGCTTGTTCTATGCCTATGGATTTTGTTCCTTGTGATACGAAGGAGGATGTGCTAGTGTGGGAGGATGATCAAAAGGGTATTTTTTCGGTCAGGAGTGCTTGGGATGCGTTGAGGGTAAGAAGTAATCGGGTGAGTTGGTACCAAATTGTTTGGTTTCCAAAGGCCATTCCAAGACATGCTTTCATGTTTTGGCTCACGATTCAAGGAGGCCTTTATACTCAGGATCGGCTAATGGCTTTTGGCATTTCAGGTTTTTCTATATGTGTGCTTTGTGGTCTTTCGGGGGAGGATATAGATCATCTCTTCTTCAAGTGTTCATTTGCTTCTCAGATATGGTCGTCTATTTTGGCTAAATGTGGTATAGATTGGTGCTCTCGTGACTGGATGCAGACTATTATGTGGATGGAGCAGTATAGTAGTGGATCTTTGTGTCATTTACTTGTTCGATTATCTTTTGCCACTGCAGTTTACTTCATATGGAAGGAGAGGAGGAATGCTCGACTACATGACGAGTCTCATAGTCCATATAGAGTTCTCTTGACCAATATTATGTTTACTGTACGGACTCGTGCTAGTTTGTCAAGAAAGGTGAAGCTTTCTTATGATAATAGATGGCTTCAACAATCTTGGCAACTATCCGACGATATTTTTTAATTTGCTTGTCTTTAGCCTAATTGGCTTTTTGTTCTGTAGCTAGGAAGGCCTTTCTTCCTTAGCTCTCTGGGGTATGCCCCTGTGCTTTTGTTATTTCTTAGGTTAATATACTTACTTTATCCAAAATAAAAAGTACCAGAAGGGCCAATCACAAGACAAAATGCCCAAAGGATCAGAGAGAAGCAATGGCAAGATTAGCTCAGAGTTATATGGCTGAATGCGACGGACATCGCGAAGGCACATTTACATCACATAATGGCTTCAATGGAGGGGTTCAAAAATTATTCCACTTGACGCAAGTCATACTAGATTAATGCACAGTAATTATGAAGTCAAGTACTTTTTTGACGAATAACGTGAATCAAGCCCAACACCGAGTATTCAAGTTACACAGGCTTATGGGCTTGAGACACATAATTTGGGCCTTGCTATATGAAGCCCACGAAAATTTGGGGTTTTGTGCAAAGGGGATAATTTGGTCATTTTAGGAAACGTTTGCCACCTTTGTTGATTTTTTTTTTTGCATTTGTTAACTTTTTGCATTTATTTTTTTTTTTAATATTTGTATTGATGTCCATCACTTTTTTTTTTTTTTACTTGGTAAGCTTGCCAACCATTTTTATGACTTTGGTAAGCTTGCCAACCACTTTTGTGACTTTAGTAAGTTTCTTTTTACTTTTCTGGGCATTTTAGTAACTTGCTTGTATTATATTGTTAACTTGACTTCTTTAATAAAAATAATCACCATTTTCAAAATTGCTTCATTTTGAAAGCTTGGCTATGGTCGAAATTGGAGGGATTCCCCTTATTTCACGCAATCTGACTTATCTAAGGCATGTCAACCTTAGTGGCGTCTCTGTTGCTAGAGAACATAACAATGCATCATCTTAAGGGTTCTCAAAGACAAGTTCTTTGTGGGCTTGGAAGGGTTTTTGTTCCTACAAAATCAAATTTGCAATTCTTGGGGTCTATCTGTTGCATGAGGGTTTGCTTGGCCTAATGACATGAGTCCAACCACACCCAGAGACATTACAGGATGCAGCTAACAACTTGGAAGAACCCATGCAATTGCCAACAGGCCAATCACACGCCAAAGAGCAAAGAAGATCAGAGAGGCCTTTGCGGGACTAGCTCAGAGCTATGTGACCAGTTTGCAACAACCAAGTCAAGTGCACACCAGAGACACATATGGGCATAACCAGAGAGGTCCCCAAGCTATTTCATTTGACCCAGATCAGCTCAGACTGAAGCATAGCAGAGCAGCTTCAGCACCAGCACCCTTTTGACCCGATTTCACCCATTTTGGGACTATGTTGAATTCGGCCAAATGGGGGCATTGCCGCCATTTACTAGTAATTATGCCATTAGGCTTAATTATGCTTAGATTTGTACTTAGCCGGAAGCACGTCAATTTACTATAGCATGTAAGCACCTTAATTAGCTTAAGTGAGATTAGCTTCTAATCTTTGTTTTAAGTTTATTTAGGTGCAAAAGGACCTTAATGGTCGTGGTTGAGGTGCTTGACTTAGGGCTTTTGGTAATTTTAGCTCTAGGGTCATTTTAGCCTTTTTACTCTTTTGTAACCCTTATTATATGACTCTTCTTTGTATTTTTGGGGAACCAACGTAATATACAGAATTTTGAAAGAGAAAGAAAAAAGCTTGAGCTTTCCATGGCTATGGCCAAAACCTTGTTGAGGGAGGGATTCCCCTTTTCAAGTTCAAATTGACTTATCTAAGCTTGGCAACTTAGTGGCGTCTCCATTGCTAGCAAAATACAATCTGATTTCATGCTTGTGGTTATCATGGACGTGAGTTTCATGGTGGTTAGGGGCTGATCTTGGTTGGGTTTTGTTCCTACAAAATCAGATTCAAAGTTCTTGGGGTTTGCTTGGTTTCCAACCCAAGTGAGTTCTTGTCATTTGGTATCATGAGCTTAGGGTTCTGAGGTCTGATTTCCTATCCTTTGTGTTGTTTAATCTTGTATTCATCTTTGTTTTTGTTGTTGTTGTTGATTTCGGCATTAAGGTTTGTCCTCAAGTTTCGGCCATGGGTGTTTTGTGTGTTCTTGTTGTTTCTTGTTGTTTCTTTCAGATTTGTAATCCTTGTTGCATGAATAACAATCTGTCCCTTAGTAGTTTGTTGCTAATTTTGAGTATTTCTTTGAGTTAAGCTTTGGCTACTTAGGTCAAAATTGGGGCTTTTTTGTTTTGCTTGAATCAAGTGTTTAGTTGTTAATTTATGTTACTAGGACGTGTTTAACATTGTTATTAAGTTTTTGTTTTTTTTCAAAAAAAAAAAAAAAAAGCATCAGGTCAGATTCGGCCAAGGAAGTACCATCACCACCCTTGCTTTGTTCTTGCCATATACAAGTCACTTAGCTTGTTTTCAATAGGTATTGTTCATATCTACTTTGAGAAAATCAGATTGCACTTCATTACTCCTAGCATTTGCTTGAACTAGCTTGTTTGCAATCTTTGTGAAGTTGTTGCAATCTTGTGAAGTGTGTGGAAAACAAGTGTGTTTGAGTGATTTGGTGAGGCATTTGAGTGAATGAGTGTTGAAACAAAATGAAATGCTTATGGATTGATGAGGCCGTGACTTACTCCTGAAGTTTACTTAAGCTTGTGTGTTGTTAACTTTGTGAGACAAGTCTGGTTGCTTTGTTACACATATTGCCGTGAGTAAGATGCTTGATGTGCTTATGTTAAAGCATGAATTAACAAGTGTGCTTGCTGATTTGCGTGAGCTATCATTAGCTTGACATTGGATTTGTGTTGAAAGCATTAGCATGACATTGAAAATGGAAGCACTCATGAGCTTGACATGGAAACTTGAGTAGCCATCATTGCATTTGAGAGGTGCTTGAAGAGGCAAGCTGCTGCATCACCAAGTTAGTTGGAAAAAGTGTTTAGTTGGTTTGTAACTTACCATTGTCGAATTGACATGCTTACTTGACCTACTTGTAAGCTACTTACGTAAGCAGCTGAGTCACCTACTTGTTTTGAAAAAAAAAAGTGAAAAAAAAAAAGAAGAAAGAGAATTGGTCGCATTGTGCTTAGCTTGATTAGACCATTTGCAAGTTGATTGGATTGCTTTACATGAGTTACATTGATTTGATTTGGTATGTATTGGTTTGAGCTTGAAAGACTATATTTGTGTTATTGCCGAATTGAAATCCTTTGTGCTTCATTGTGTTTCATTGGAGTGTAAACACTTGTGAGTGTGTGTGAGAAGAAAAGAAAGGTGAGCTCAAACACTATAGCGAGTGACCACAAGATTGCTTCAGTGACACGTTGATTGCTTGCTTGCTTATTTATTGCATTTAGCTAACTCGTCATTATTTCTTATTCTGAGCACTCTAGCTATAAGTTTCTTTCGATTGAGTCTCCGTGATTACTTATCTTATTTGCTTTATTCCACCTGCTCTATATATACATTGTGTTTCTGCTAGCTTGTGGACTACATCTTAGTTGACCATTCTGGGAATTGAGTTGATTTGTAATTGAATTGAGGAAGAACTCAACAGTGGTAAAAGGCAGTGAGTGTGAGCACAGTATCGGGTAAAAGCCAATAGAGTGCAAACACGAGTGGATTGAGATATAATTGAGTGTAAACACGTGAGATTGTGAGCTTGAGAGGATTTTACATATCGTATTACTTTTTGTTATTACTAATTTGTTGTTGAGCTTTGAAATGGCAGGTGTTAGTTTAACCGTCGATGAGAAGCTTGCAGCTATGGATAGAAAGTTTACAGATATGATGGAGAATATGAATGCTGCATTGGAAAGGTTGTCCAAGAGTGTAGAGAGTATTCAGTCGGGCAGTGTTCCCAGAGCACCACCACCTCAGAATGTACCACCACCTCATAATGTACTACCACCTCATAATGTACCACCACCTCATAATGTGCCACCACGTCGAGTACCACCGCAAACATATACCATCAGATGAAGAAGAAGCCGAGATGACTTTGATGATTTTGATGATCTTGATGATGTTGAGGAGAGGTTTCAGCCTAGACAAGATAGGAGGCATGGTAGGGGGTTTGGTTAGAGGGTTGTGTTTGTGATAGGAGGTTTGATGGGAGACATAATAGGAGGGATAGATGATTTGATGATAGAGGTGCATTTGATGATAGGCGAGGGGATTATGATCGAGGGGTTTTGGTAGACGAGGGGACTTAGATGGAGATCTAGGTAGCATTAAAATCAAGATACCAACCTTTCTAGGGGGAAGAATGATCCCGAGGCTTATTTGGAATGGGAGAAGAAGATTGAGCTGATATTCAATTGCCATCACTACTCAGATGTGAAGAGAAATCAATCTGGCAGCTATTGAGTTTACTGATTATGCCATGATATGGTGGGATCAGCTTGTTACTACTCGGAGAAGAAACTATGAGAGACCAGTTCAGACTTGGGAAGAACTCAGAGGTCTTATGAGGAAGAGGTTCATTCCGAGCCATTACTACCGTGAGTTTGTATCAGAAGCTACAATATCTGTATCAGGGTACCAAGAGTGTTGAGGATTACTACACAGAGATGGAAGTTGCCATGATCAGGGCGAGAAATGTAGTTGAGGATGCAGAGGCTACTATGGCACGGTTTCTTGGAGGCTTAAATAGAGAGATTGCCAACATGGGGAGTTACATCATTATGTTGATTTGGAGGACATTGCTTCACATGGCTATCAAGGTAGAGAGAGGACAACCTCAGAAGAAGGCCACATCTAGATTTGGTACTCAGACTACTTCTTACTTGGAAGGGGAATGGGTTCCGAATGAGAAGCGAGATGGAGGCTTTAACAAGCCTAGAGGTGATTTTAGTGGAGGCTTTAACAAGCCTAGGGCCGAACCTAGTGGCACGGGTAAAGAGGCTGCAGAAT
>SKCR01005806.1:0-25182 GCA_019454045.1 Zanthoxylum bungeanum | reverse complement strand
GAAAATAGCATTTATAAAAGAAGCAAAACTGTGCTTGTATTAAATAAACTTACTGCGAACTCCCGCCCTCCTTTCCATGCTTGTCATATGCTTCATTCACGTTCTCGGGATCACTTAAAACCTAATGCCTCACCAAGTACCTTACATATTTACAACAACAATCCATAAGAAAGGGAAACAAAAGAAGATGCAAGGAAGCATGTTCAGGACGCAGAATGGATAAAATATTCAACAAAATAATTTGAAATAGTAATAGATTGTAGAAAATTCAGATGCATATTCACCTTTTCTGAAAAAAGAAAGCTAGAGATTCAAGCATAATTAGTTGATCATGGAGAATAAAATTCAATAAGGAAAACATATGTTCCCAAGTAAATAATAACAAATTTATGTCAGTAAAATAATGATTTAAACTGAATAGAGAATCAAGTATATACGCTCACCTGGAAATTTTTGGCAGCTTCTGGGTCTCCAGGATTTTATCTGGGTGAACTATCCTTGCCTTCCAAAAGCACATGAAAAACCATACCATAATTGAAACCAAATCACACCATTTCTTCAGTACGTATCAAATGTAGCATAGAGCAAACAATATTAACTAAGAGAGATGATTCCAAAAGCTAATAAGCCTAGATGCAATTCCTGCTTCTAATTTGTGGAAACAATAAAAAATTTTCAAAATTTCCGTAAATCAAATAGCACCAAAGATTGAATTGGAACAATACTTTGAATAATAAGCCTTCTTGATCTCAGCCCGGAGATGCATCATAATTGACACCCAAGACGTCATATATAACCGTGTCTTTCACCATTGGTTTCTTTTTACCAGAGGTTTACCACCAGAAAAACGACCAAATTGAATTAGCTTCATGAATAACATTCTCAAAGACAAACAATAAACCAAAAACAGAATAAAGGGCACCCCATAACAGGAAAATTATTGACTTTTAAGTTTTCATACTATATAAAAAACAAAGAACTAGAATAAATTATAACTTGAAAATCCTAAATAAGTAAGAATTAAGAACCACAGGTCATTTACACATAGATCAGCGATAATTTTCAAGAACATAAAACAAAATATAAATGCTATATAGAAATAGCTGGTGCTTGATTATAGTAATTAAATTAAATGTATGAAAGAAATAAAATTTGGAACCTTGAATCTTGAATCTTGAACTTATATGGGATTTTAAGCTAAACAGCTTAACCTGAGGCGATAAAGATTGTGATCTGTGAATACTGAATACTACTACTGCAATGAAGATTTAAGAATTGAAATAAATAAAGAAACTTACAATTGTTCCAATTAATTAAGCCCAAACTGAAAGAGTTCCATTTCCATGGGCTTAGGATATTCAACACACCCAATTCGTCTTTGGAGTAGCCCGCAACCTTGCACGGTGGGCTGTATCGGGTCGGATTTGATATGAAACAATAATTCATTTATATTAATTGAACATTTAAGATCAATTTTTTTATTAAAAAAAAAATAAATTAAATAAATAAAAGCTATTATTGGGGTAATTATCAAGATGTTATAATTAATTGGAAAATAATTTTTATTCAAAACCCGTAGAATTTGTATATTCTTATTGGGGCACATCTATGGTACCCAAGGGTTTTTGATATTATTGGGTACAAACATGTTGTTTTGACTATTAAACATTATACTTAAATCATTAAACATATAAACTCTATCAATAAACATGAAACTAGTTTCATGTTTTAAAAAATTTCATATTTATTAACAAAGTTTGCTATCGCATGTTCAATGATCAAAATAACATATTTATATTTCAGAGTATTTGACCCTTTGAGTCTCATAGTAATGGCCGATTGTTTACAAGTGACTACTAAATGCATTACAAAGTTTTTGAAGTACATCAACTTCAGAAGCACCTTCTTGTTCTGTTGTCGGTGAGCCTCCTTGTCATTTTCCTTTTCTGTCATTTTCCTTTTCAACAAAGGCAAGATTGGAAACATGCCAACCAAATTAATAGTTGGCAAGAAACAATTTATTGCCATGATAAAAGAATGTGTTGCTGCTAGTGGTCCTTATGATTTACACACTAGGCATGGTTTTCATTTTTAATAGTTAAGCAAGAGATTTTAAAGGGATACATTTAAATGATGGTATTTTTTAGTCTTTCAATTCAATTATTCTCTTCTATTTAAACAAACGTGCAAAATATGAAAGATGCCAGAACTTTTTCAAAGACCTAAAAATCCGATAATTTAATTTTAAGAATGTTAGTAGGTATTGGAAATCTCTCCGTCAAATTATCATACTCTCAACTGCCTCTGTATCTTATAAGAAGTATATCTCCTATATTCGAACTTAGAACATAACAATCAAATCTTAAATCTTATACCACCAAATTACATCCCTGAGAACGAATATTGGTAGATTACTATCATGTATACGAGAATTTAAATTATAATCATTATATTTTCGCTATAATATCCTTAAGTTACATTTTTCATGTTTTAAAATCTTGTAACGTCAACATGGTGGTAGCCTTGCCCTCAGCTAACCAAGCAATGTTCTGTTTCTTGCCACATGTATTTATTATGGTATTGTTGGGTTTCTATAAGGTGTCCCAATATCATATAAGCATGAAATAAGAATGAATAAGCGGAGAAGTATGGCGGAATCATACTTACAACGATCGGTCTGTGGATCCATTGAACAACAAAAATTCCTCCTCCAAGATCTACAACATTCGGCCAAGGTGATGAGTGAAGCTCCAAGCTTTGTCCTTTGAATCCAAGCTCCTTGAGTTGGTTTCCCTATCACCTCTTTGTGATTACTTGAAGGTGCTAGCCTTAAGTGATTATTTGCTTCAAATTATCACACACTTTCTTCACAAATTTTGGCAAATAAAGAAGAAAATGGAGAGCTGTGAAACTGCTTCAGGTTTCGGCCAAGGTGAGGAGGAGAGAAGATGATGTTTTTGATTTTAAAATCAATTTATATTTGTATCAAAATAATTGTCAAACATATACCAAACCCTTGGTTGGTATATGACACAAATCTAACACCATACTTTGCCATTGAGTGTTGTACACTCCATCACCAAAACCCATCACATAAAAGTGAATTAAGTGACAAGTGATGGAAAAAGTACTTCCTCGGGCCTCTCGTTGAGAAAGCTGAGTGAAGGGGTGTGAGCATTTGTTGCTCGGGGTAGTAGAGACTATTGTCTCTGGTTCTAATTGATCTGAAGCGACAGGGGTGACTCAGAGAAGAGTCGGTGAGTGTGTGCTGGGTGAAGTGGAGTGGCGTGGGCTGGTGCTGTATGTAAGGGATTAGCATTCCAGATACTGATGGATACGGAGGATCTGGTTAGACGCTGTAAAGCCTTCTCAATAAGGGAAGAAGAAAGTGCCGATGTTATATTCAATACGACGATGAAAGATAAAGGGGAAAAGGTTGTGCTGGGTGTTTGGTTGGAAAAGTTCTCCAATCTAGGGCTGTTAATGGAGAGGGGCTACGAATGGCTATGAAGCAACTGTGGAAGACTAGGAAGGATGTTAAAATTGAAAGCTTGGGAGATAATATTTTTATGTTCAAGTTTGGATCTGAAGTTGATAAACGACGAGTTAAAGCAGGCGGGCCTTGGCATTATGATGGGGCTTTAATGGTGCTAAGCGAACCAGTGGGAATATGAGAGATTACAAAGCAGGAATTTGTAGTTACTTCATTCTGGATTCAAGTTCACAATGTCCCAATCATGTGTATGGATAAAGACACTATTGAAGAATTACTGAGTCAGGTTGGGAAAGTGGAAAATGTATGGGTTGACGATGCGGGAGAATGTGTTGGCAGATACGTCCGCGTACGAGTATCCATAGATATCACTAAACCTTTAAAGAAATTTCTGAGGTTAATTCCAGGGGATGGTGATGGTGAAGAGGTTATCATGCCATTACTGTATGAAAGGCTACCAACCTTCTGCTTCTGGTGCGGGTGCTTGGGACATCAACTTAAAGAGTGTGGTCAATATTCTGGGCAGTCACAATCTGAACTTCCATATGGGCAGTGGTTGAAGGCGAATCAATGGAGTAAAAATCAGAAATGGCGAGAAAATGTTAAGAAGCATAAGGAGGAAGATGGGGCTGATAATATTAAACATCTAAGCATGCCCGGTGTAGGGGACCAATGGAGGAAGGACAGTGCAAAGACTTCTCAGGAGAGCAGAAGCAACCCGATCCATAATCTGGAGCAGATCCGTGTAGAGACCCGACCAGAGGCTGACGTGGAAATAGTATATGAAAGTCATTTATTACAGCTCAGTTTGCAGAAAGTGCAGGAGCAGACGCTAAGGGAATCAGAGAATAGGCCTGCGGATATAGACCAGAAAGAAAATTCAGAGGCTGACAAGACGGGTGTTTTGGAGGGAATTCTGGGAGGGGAAAGTTTTAGTATAATGCCAATATTGGGCCAAGGTGACAAGGCCCATTTAGGTGGCTCTCTAAAAGACTATCTCGGCCCACTGAGAGGAGGAAATGGAAAATGAAGGCTAGAAAGAGCAGTGGTCCAATGGAAATAGAAAACACTTTACAGCCTGGGAAAAAGAAACAGAGAGGAGATACCAAGCAGTCATCCAAAAGGGAAGAGACACAGAGGAGACAATGGTGATGAAGAGGTTGAATCAGTGGCTGGGCGCCATAGTTTATCGGTGGAGGCTGGATCCCAGCCCCCGCCGACCCAATGAATATCCTAAGCTGGAACGTTCGGGGTTTGGGGAACCCCCGAACATTTAGGGCGCTACAGAAGCTTCTTCGAATGTACAGACCAAAAATTTTATTTGTATGTGAAACGAAATTGACGGTTGCGCAGATGAAATCAGTAAGTACTAAGCTTAATTTTGATTGTTGTTTTAGTGTGGGTAGAAATGGAATGGGAGGAGGTTTATCGCTTATGTGGGACTCGACTATAGATGTTCAGATTAATTCGTATACTATTCACCATATTGATGCTTCAGTTAAAGGGGAAAGTGAGGGTCTCTGGAGATGTACTGGGGTGTATGGACACCCAGAGTGTAGTCAAAAAGTTCATACATGGCAGCTGTTACGAAGATTAGCGAGTCAGTCCTCGATGTCGTGGCTGTGTTTTGGGGATTTTAATGAAATTGGGGACATGGAAGAGAAGAAAGGGGGTAAGATTAGGGATTGGCAGATGATAATGAATTTTAGGAACACTTGGAAGGATTGTTCTTTGACTGACCTAGGTTGCAAAGGGTACCCTTTCACGTGGTCTAACCGCCGTTTTGGGCCAAATTTGGTGGAGGAAAGGTTGGATCGCTTCTTATGTAATGAAGGGTGGGAAAGAAATTTTCAGATTAGAAAGGCAGTTAATATTGATTCATGGAGTTCTGATCACTGTCCAATTGTGATGTCTGTTGTAACAAGGGTAGGGAGATCAGTTAGAAATAGAAGAATTGAGAAGAGGCTTTATTATGAAGATAAATGGAGTTCGTATGAGAAATGCAAGGACATTATCAGAAAGGTATGGGCAATAGGAGACAACTGGGAGGGGGAGGATGCTGTAAATCGGTTTAAAAGATCTGCAATTGATACTATAACTCGTTTAAAAAGATGGGAGAGTATTGAGTTTGGAGGAAGGAAAAAGGAAATGGAAAGATTACTTGGTAAGCTTAGATGTTGTAAAGAGGCAGATATGGACTCTGAGGAAGGGAGAGAAGTAAGGAACGCTGAAGAAAAGATAGACCAATTTCTGAGAGAGGAAGAGACCTTTTGGAAACAACGATCAAGAGCTGATTGGATAAAAGAAGGAGACAGAAATACCAGCTATTTTCATAAGAAGCGTCTGCTCGTAGGAGGAAAAATAAAATCTGGGGTATTGAAAATGATCAAGGTAAGCTGGATTGAGGATGAGGCAGAGGTGGAAGGTGTCATGTGTGAGTACTTTCAGAAGCTGTATACTAGTTCTAATCCAACTAGACAGCAAATTGAGCAGATTTCTCAGGTAGTTAGCAGACGAGTAACACCTGATATGAATGATAAGCTTGGGGAGTCATTCAAGATGGAAGAAATTGTGGAAGCTCTGAATCAAATGTGCCCAACCAAGTCTCCAGGACCGGATGGTCTGCAGGCAATTTTCTTTCAAAAGCATTGGGAGGCAGTAAGTGATGGTGTGATCTCTACATGTCTACAAGTGCTAAACAATGGAAAGGACCTTGCCAGCCTAAACCATACGCATATTGCTTTGATCCCTAAAGTGCCAAAGCCAAAAAAGATGACGGAGTTAAGGCCGATCAGTCTTTGCAATGTGATTTATCGGATTATAGCGAAAGTTATAGCAAACAGACTTAAAGGGCTGTTGAACCAGATTATATCACCGACTCAAAGTGCCTTTGTTCCAGGAAGATTAATAACGGACAATATCATAGCAGGATATGAGTGCTTACACAAGATCAGACATGCTAAAGGGAAGAAGAATGGGCTAGTTGCTCTGAAGCTGGATGTGAGTAAAGCTTATGATCGTATTGAATGGAATTTTCTGGAAAGTGTAATGACCAAACTGGGTTTTGAGGAAGTTTGGATTCGGCTAATCATGAGATGCATCTCTACTTCATCCTTTTCGGTGATTATTAATGGAACAGCTAGAGGATTTATTCAACCGCAAAGAGGGCTCAGGCAGGGGTGTCCTCTATCTCCTTATTTGTTCATCTTATGCACAGAGGCATTTTCACAGCTCCTGAAAAATGCAGAAGATCAAAAGCTGTTTCAGCCATTAAAGTTCAGTAGGTCTGTTACGGTTTCTCACATGTTATTTGCAGACGACAGCTTGATCTTTTCCAGAGCGTCGGTTGGGGATTGCAAAGTTTTGAAAGCTATCTTCAATCAGTATGCAGAGGAGTCAGGGCAGCTTTTTAATTTTGAGAAAAGCTCAATGTTGTTTAGTGGAAAATTGAAGCCTGAAGTGATAGAGACAATCAAGAATACTTTTGGCCTGAATGTCGTGTCTCGGCATTCGAAGTACTTGGGACTACCGGCGATGGTGGGAGTGATCAGTAAAATTTCAAATTGGCAGTCAAGATTGTTTTCTAGTGGTGGGAAAGAAGTGTTAATCAAAGCAGTAGCCCAGGCCATACCAGCTTATGCGATGAGTGTATTCAAATTGCCCCAAGGAGTCTGCGATGATATTCAGAAGGTGATTACAAGATTTTGGTGGGGTTCGAAGGAGGATAAAAGAAGTATTCATTGGACCAAATGGGGGAGGCTTTGTAAATCAAAAATTAGAGGAGGCTTGGGATTTAAAGAACTTCAGAGTTTTAATCAGGCTCTAATAGCTAAACAAGGTTGGAGGGTGATGACGACACCTGATTCTCTTACAGCAAAAGTTTTAAAGGCTCGTTACTTTAAGGATTCCGACTTCCTTAGTGCTAAATTAGGTTCCAATCCATCTTTTGTATGGAGGAGTTTATTATGGGGAAGACAGATGTTGGGGAAAGGGTTGAGGTGGAGGATCGGTAATGGTCAGAGGATCAGTATTTTCAATGATAATTGGATACCTAGACCCAATCTTTTTAAGCCAATTTTGAGGGTAGATCTGGATAGAAAAGCAGTGGTGGCAGACTTGATACGGAATAATCAGTGGCATGCAGAATTAATCAAGGAAAAGTTTCAGCAGATTGATGCGACAGAGATCCTTAAGATTCCGCTACCTAAGAGGCCCCAAGAAGACCAGTTAATGTGGCATTTTGATAAGAAATGGATGTATTCGGTTAAGAGTGGGTATCAAATAGCGCAAAGAAGTGATGACCAAGCCTCCACTAGCAACGGTGAAGGGGGAAAGCAGTGGAATCTAATCTGGAATAGTAGACTTCCTGCGAAAGTGAAGATTTTTATGTGGCGGGCTGCTCAAGAGCTTCTACCAACAGCCATTAACTTATGGAAGAGAAAGGTAGTGAATGAACCTATTTGTCGGAGGTGTAATTTGCATCCTGAATCGGCCTCTCATGTGTTATTTGAGTGTAAGTTTGCTAGGAAAGTTTGGAAGCTCACTTATTTTGCTGGGATTATTTATGAGAGATCAACATTGAATGTGTTGAGTGTGATCGAAAGGTTGAATAACTGTGCGGAAGTGAAGGACTTGGATCTAGTTATGGCCATTTGTTGGGCTGTTTGGCAAGCTAGAAATTGGTCTCTTTTTGAACATAAACTGGAATTACCGTGGAGAGTGTTGCTGAGAGCAGAGGTGATGATTAAGGGCTGCAAAGACAAGACTGAGCTGAGGGGGGTAAAGATGGGAAGCGAGAGCAGGAGTGTAGAAAGGAAGTGGGAAGCCCCTCCGAGTAACTGGTTTAAATTAAATACAGACGCTGCTATTGATAGACTTAATCATTCAGCGGGTCTCGGTATTATAATTAGGAACAGTAGTGGTGGGATCGAGTTAGTTGCTATTAAGAGTATCAATTTTGATGGAGATGTGGCAAGAGCGGAGGCAGAAGCTATTAACCTGGGCTTAAAGTTAGTGCAGGATAATGGATTTGGTAGAATGATTGTTCATTCAGATTGCCAACAAGTGGTAGACTTTATTTGTAACAGGACGGGCTCTAGGAAAGAGATTTCCTGGATCATTAATGATATCCAAGAGAGGTTGACGAGCTTTTTGGAGGTTTCAGTTTGTCACACCCCTAGAACTTGTAATGGTATGGCCCATGAGATTGCTAAGATAGCCGTTCAGGCTTCTATTCCTGTTGTATGGAAGGATGACTTCCCTTCAAACATTAAGTGTATTTTCGATTTCTTTGAGTAATGAATTTTAAATTAATTTGTCAAAAAAAAAGTGACAAGTAATGTGATGGTTGATGTGACATGTGGGCCCCACTCGATTCCGAATGCGAGTGGGCCCGCAAACACTCCCGGGCTCGGGTTCGATAATTTCTGAATTAGCGAACTTCCGTCGCGACGTTATTTAAATCGAATTTAAATAAATAATTATGCCTAGCAAAATTACTATTCACGTCGCTAATGAATTAATTCTAAATTAACTCGTTTGCCCGAATTAAAATCTAATTTTAATTTCGTGTCGAAATCTAATTCCGAATAATATATCAAATATATTATTTTAACGATTAATTCCAAATTAATCTTTCTCTCTCTTCAAATAGTACTTTATCTAAGATAAAGTCTCTCCGTAATTAATCCCAGATTAATTAAGTTCGAATCATACGTCATTGGTGAATCTTCGGGAAGCGACCCAAGAGATCTCTGGATATGTTGGCAGTAAATACGGTTATCGGACTATCCAAACACGTACGTACCTCGTTCTACGTTCTTACCGATTTACAAGACCAGGTTGGCTTCTAGCAAAGCGCCATGTCAACCCAATTCTCCAGAAATATTCTTACTGGAATATACGATCTTAATCAGGCGTAGTATACCGTAGTATTGCATATTGGGATCCAGAATCTAATGTCACGTGCAAGGCCTGGGGCTGGAATAGTGTCTGCTCCGTACGAAGCACATATCGGATATCGAGCAACTAGTCTATTTGAATCGGATAATCATGACCTTGTCATATTATCCCGATGGTTGCAACACAATAGAGAACCAGTTCTGAATCCCTGCGTGATCATCATCTCCATATGTCTGAAGTGATACTTCCGTCTTGACATCACATCCAATACACTACGATTCTCAATAGACCCAGTAGAGGTGTACACATAATCTATTAAAGCCATGGACGACCAAAACCAAAGTTTACCGATTGTCGCAAGTATTAGCGATGCAAGTCTCAGGTTATGACCAAATACACCTACCTTGAAGCGGACTCCCATAGACACATATACATACTACCAATGGGATTCCGCGGGGTCTATCCAGAGCGAAGCTGTTTTCCGTACCATCGGTAAAACACAACCTCCTATCGCACTTGCATAAGTATCATATACTTAAACATATGAGAACTATGTCGTTATGCCTTCACAACGCGCACAAGTGCAATACTAGTCTATTCCGCATTATCGATGTCCAGTCTCGATAATACTACGACTAGGGATATTTAATGATTAAACCTTTATGGATTGATACTGTCTCATATCATCTCAATCCGGAACTAATCATATGGACTTTTACCATTTGAATATAAAAGTAAATAAATTACTAAACGGTAAAAGGCAATTCCATTACTACAAAAATACAATATCTTTTACAAACTGTGACGCTATGGGTCATAACTGTCCAACAGGTATTGCTTTTGTAAATTGTCTTGCAGCTTTAACAAAAAATAACTTCTATACAGTAGTAACTTGAAGCTTTGACTTCTTACCGAAACAAAATGCAGTTACCATTTACCTGCTTACACAAATTGAGCACAATAGCACTATAAATATACTTTCTTAAAAGTCACTTTCACTATTTTTTTAAAAAATTGTTAGAAATTTCACTGTCAAACCACTTATTTAAGGCTTAAACAGAGCAGGTAAAATCCTCGACTGTCCCAAACTCTTACAAAAAATGCACTTTCTGGATTCGAATCCAGGATCTTGTTGTCTATATAGTGTCATCAAACAGTAAATAACACGTAAACAAACAGATCAAATCCAGAATATGCAACCAATCTAGACAAACCCTAAAACTTAGGAAAAAAAAGAACCTAGAAAATGACGAATGCAACAGTCCGGATTGAGAAGTAAGAACTTATCTGCCCCGTCTCGGTGCTCTACGGATTTGTGGCTAATGTTCTCCCAAGATAACCCAGATTCCTCTTGTTCAAGGGACACTCCTTAACAAGATCTCGAACTGAAGAAATGGAGCAACTCTCTCTACTCAAACAACAATATGAGACTCAACAAATGAACAAAATTCGAATGGATTTTTCTTGTATTTTCAGAATGAACATACAACCCTCCTTATAAAGGCATGAAAGGGTGCCTTGAGGGCATCTTTTGGGTTGGGGTGCAACCCTCCAAAGGATTGTACCCCTCCTATGCACCCCTTGGAGCATAGGACCATGTTACACACAAATGGAGGACATGACCTTATGGGGTACCATCCAAGAGATATGTCCCTCCTCCATCCAAACATAATATTAGAAGATTTGAAGAATTTACAAAAATCCTCCGCAATTCTTCAAATACTCATGCAGACACTTGAGAGAGTTTTCCGTGAACTAAAGCTGCATCGAAATATGTAGCTTTTGCCTTAAACCTTTCCTAGTGAATGAAAATCGGATTTACTTGGCAAACCAGTTACCCATAGTCTTGAATAGTAACAAATCAGAATATAAAAGAAAGGGAAACTAGTAGATAAAATAACAAAGAGAATGAGCATTAGCTAAGTATACAATAAGAATGTAAAGAACAACGTTAAGAGTAACTAAGGACATGTAAAGATAAGTATCATTCGGGTAAAGAAATAGAGATACAACCTACAGTAGATTCAGATATAGCACGAAGAAAAAGGGTAAATAGAAGATTAGCCGATATAAGTATTGAAAAGTGAAGTTGTCAAGACATAAAAATAAACAAGAACGGATGTACTAAGTAAGTATTGATAAGAATGTAGTGTGATATAGAATCAAGCAAAATAAGATCACCCTAGTATGGAAAGTCAGCAGAGAGAATGTATTCTAGTATATAAACTAGTGTAGAAGACGAGTTGAGATAAAAGAATAGAAATGAAAGATCAAGAGATGAAGACCTGCAGATGTAGTCCGAGAATGATCAAGTGAGACTTTTAGGAGTCATAAAGGAAGTTGTTAAATTAGGATGGTACCAAAGTAAGATAGTAGTCAAATGATAGCAGATATTTCAAGAAATTAAAATCTGAAAATATGATAGGTCTGTGAAGAAAGAAATTCAAGTAAAATGACAAAAATATAGACCATGAAGCTCTTAGTAAATGAAAGAACGAAGTAAATGATAAAAGAATACTAAGTAAAATTTTGATAGAGGAATCACATAAGGTACCCAGCCCTAGCTTAAGGTGACCAAACCACTACGGGTTTTGGGATGGTTTAGCAGCGGGTATGGGTGGTTTGGAAAAAATTAAAAACTGCTGAGGGTTATAAAGGAAATATAGGGTGTTGATAGTCGAGTAATGAGAAATAATGTTAAGGTCATGTTCGACAAGTGGACTAGAGAAATATCAAGTATATGGATGGAATATTAGAATCTTCGGTGAGAGCCAAGGTGCTAGATATTAAGAATTTGCTCAAGTTAAGGAATTATGGGGCATAAGTGAAGGACTGGAAGAAAGAGATCTTGGAGATAAGGAGCATGAGGTACAACGAGAGAACGAAAGGAAAGTAGTCTAAAGTACTTAGAAAGAGTATTACAAAATGAGGATTTAGGAAAAGGAAAAGAAGAAGATCAAGTAGCCAACAGAGGTTAGAGACAAGAAGATGAAGTATAATAGTAGCATCTTTGGATATTTACGAAATTAAAGAGACCACGAGTTAGATGCCAGAAAGGATTTGAGGATGAATCCTATTAAATGGGGGGAATTTGTAACGACCGGTAGTTTTTACTACTATCTATAGCGATATTATCATGTACGGAATGAAGACATGTGAAATAAATTACGATAAGATTCAAATACAATCATGAGAAGACTTTAGGAACGATTGGTAAAATTCTTGAAGTCCCGGGAAGAGAATGTATCGTATTTCTTTGGGATCGCCCATAGTATTTTGGGCGTAAACTTTTCATAAGATCTCCTTTTTTATGAATTTTATATCATCGAAAAGTTGAGATCGAGACCTATAACTTCCGCGTTAAATATTTTTCCAAATTCGTACCAGAAAGGGTCAAAAACGCAAGTCAAAATCTGGATGAATAGTAATTTCGGGGCTAAATGGAGAAATCTCCAATTTTCTAGATTTTTCTACTCTTTTCCTCAACTTCCCAAGTAACAATTGGGTCCACTATAAAAAGGACCTACTGTTCACTATTTTTCAAGAATTAGAAACAAAAAATGAAGAGAAAAGAAAAGAAGAAACCGTGAAAGAAAAAGAAGAAGAAAGAAGAATGAAGAATGAGAGAGAGAATGAGAAGAAGAAGAAGAAGAAGAAGAAGAAGAAGAAGAAGAAGAAGAGAATAAAGAAGGAGCTTAGAAATCCTTGGAGAGCTTAGGAAGTGAAGAAAACCAAGAAAGAAAAGGTAAGAAGTCATGACCCATTTTCTCAAAATAAAGAATTTGATGATTTACCATTGATGTCATGTTGAGAGTGAATTTGATGATAAGTATGTGATTCTTTTGTTTTGAGTCCATAAGAATAATTGGTAAGTCTCAATTGTTAAAAGTTGTGTGAAAATTGGTGAGTTAATAAAGTGAATTAAAAGTGAGGTTCTTGATGAATTGATGCTTAATGAATGTAAGATGGAGTGTAAAAATGATGTATGAGATATTGGTTTGTAGCTTGGGAGTGTTGGAATGGAGTAAAGATGGAAGATTTGAGATTGAGATGAGAAAAGAGAAGATAACCGATAACTTGGTTTTCCAGGGCCGCGTCGCGACGCGTAGAGGAAAAGTTGAAGTGATGTTTCTGGTTCACTTGCGTCGCGACGCGCCATGGCCTATGTCGCTACGCGAGCATTAAAACATAACCTAAATATTGGGTTCTAATGAACAATACCAAGATCTAATAAGCATAAAAGGAGTGTGAATACGCAAAGAAGTAGCGGAAATACTTACATTGAATGGATTGGATGTATGAGGATAGTTCAAAACATTTGCTCTTTGTGTTGTGCTCCAAGCTCCTCCAATATTGAGTGTCAAGCTCCAAGCTTTGAAGAAATGATTGCAAACTCTAGGGAATGTTTCCCTATCACCTTTGTATGATTCTTTGTGTGCTAGCACCTTAGATTTTTTAATCAAAAATCAAAGAAAATGACCCTAGGTTCACGCCCAAAATTGAGAGAAAAATGGGTGATGTTCACGCCAAATGAGAGAGAGAAGAATGAATAATGATGTGTTGTGTTTTTCCAAAATTGAAAGTCATATACCAAATACAATAATTGGTAAATGTCATTCAATCTTTCACACTTGTGTGTTGAACAAGCAACCATCAAATTCTTCACTAACTTCCATCACCAAAAAACAAAGGATTGACTAGTGATGTGACTTTATGTGACTTGTGGGCCCCACTTTAATTAAAAATATGAGTGGGCCCGCAAACACACTCTGGGCTCGAGTTCGTTAATTCTGAATTAATGAATTTTCCGTTGCGACTTAATTAAATCAAATTTAATTAAATAATAATGCCTCACAAATTTATTACTAAAGTCGCTCGCGAATTAATTCTAAATTAATTCATTTACCCGAATTAAAATCTAATTTTAATTCCGTTATGAAATCTAATTTCATTTAATATACCGAATATATATTTATTATCGATTAATTCCAAATTAATCGTTCTCTCTCTTTTAATTGAATTTTATCCCAAATAAATTCTTTCCGTAATTAATCTTAGATTAATTTTCTCTCTCTTATAATTAATTCTAGATTAATTATGTTCGAATCATATGTCATCGGTGAATCTTCGGGAAGCGACCCATGAGATCCTGGGATATGTTGGCAGTAAATAAGGTCGTCGGACTATCCGAACAAGTGCGTATCTCGTACCACGTTCTTAACAATTTACGAGACATGGTTGGCTTCTAGCAAAGCGTCGTGCCTACCCAATTCTCCAGAAATATTCTTAAGGAATATATAATCTTTATCAGGTGTAGTATACATAGTATTGCATATTGCGATCCAGTATCGGATGTCACATGCAAGGCCAGGGGCTGGAATAGTATCTGCCCCATATGAAACATATATCATATCACAACAACTTGTCTCTTTAATCGGATAATTATGACCTTGTCATAGTATCCTAATGGTTGCAACATATTAGAGTATCAATTCTGTATCCCTGCATGATCATCATCTCTATATGAGTGAAGTGATACTTCCGTCTTGACATCACACCTAATACACTACGATTCTCAATAAACCCAGAAGAGGTGTACACACTGACACCCTAATCTCTGATCTGATACCACAACTATAACACTCTGCCAGACACAGGATGCTACCAGTAGATAGAGAGGATTGACCTATCTCTATAAGCCTATAAATTTACGAAAATCTGGCATGATATATCATAAAACCGGACAAACTAGATTTTAGTCGAGCATCAAAACAAACCTGAAATAAACTTATATATTATAACGGACCTCAAGTCCATACCAACACATCAAAATCATCACCTAAGAGCTCTGTGCCCATATCATCTATCAACACTCAAGGGCTCTGTGCCTACAACATCATAAGTAATCAAAATATTTACTTAATACAAATGATGTGCTTAGCACGACAAACAAAAAATAAATCAAATATCCTAAACTTCTAAAACTTCTCCCAAGACACTTGCGAGGGTGACTACCGCTTGGGTGATCCACGTCTCGAGAATGACTTCCAAAGTTGAAGTGGCTGACTAATCCGGTAGCCAACCTGTAAAACTAGCAAACTGGTTTGGTGTGAGTTTTAAAAACTTAGTAAGTAACTATGCTCATGCAACCAACAAAATATAAAATCAAGCATACTAGACACTTTTCAACATTACCAAGTTACAAATTCAGCTTTATCAACATTTAACTACCCATTTTATCTATTACATATGCAAATACTCATATATATTTACGTATATATGTGCCAATCTAAAAGCCAAAACATCATAAGCATGCAAAGCAAAACCCGAACACCATTAAGTATATTGTTTAATATAAAATTCACTTCAATCACATGAAACATGAAATCATATATATACACTTTTATCACAAATATCCATATTTGAAATATCATCAAATCGGTAAATCTAATAAACTTCCTTCTATTCTATTACAAACTATCTTCTATACCAAAATAAACTTTCTTTAACTTACTTTAATCACGATAACCTTATTGTAACTTTACATTCGGCATTCATATGCATTTTCACATATCATAGAACATTTCTCTTATATTCATGCATACATACTTTCAGAATTCTTACATATACATTCGTATTAATACAACTTATTAAACACGCTTTAAGACATCTGATATTCACATCAGTTTTCAAATCATTCATTCATTTCACATAAGCATACACTATCTGTATATGTTACGAGTTCTATCATACACGTAACATAACAACCAATTCATCTCAAAGTACATAATCAAACAACACATATATAAGGCTGACTTATGCATACAATACTCGTATGAGACTTACTATATATTTTAAAATAGGTATGAGATGAATATCGCCCGAACGAATTCCTAACCAGCCTGACTACTACAACACGAGATTATCAACCAATTAATATACATACGTGCACACATATCATATGACACAATATCACATACACAACAAATACATCTCAAACATTGTTTATCATCCGGTATACATACATGTAGACACTGTATTTTTATATAAAGCCTGATGATGAGCCTCGTATGTAGGTACTACCCGATAAGTTACGAAAGTCACGGGAAACGGACGTCTGAAAAATTTAAAAACAAATACATCAATAAATTTAACTCGATAGTTAGCCTCGGATTCGCCTGATTAATCTTTGTTTTAAAATATTAAGGCTCGACCCAAAACCCTCGCACCCATCCAAAGCCCATTTCACCCAAGCCCAATCCAAAAATAATAAAACATTTAAAACACATGTCACAAATTAAATCAAATCAAATTCAATTAAATCAAATTAAATCAAATTTAAATAAATCTCATTCCTAATTTAAAAAAATCACCTACTAAATTAAATAAATCACCTACCAATTAAAGATATTCCCCACCAAAATTATACAAATTTGTTTCCCTTTTTAAATTAATTAAATACATCCATTTTTACTTGATTTTGTTTCCTTGTTTGAAGATCCCATGCACAAGCAAACCCTAGTGCACAACTATATACAGAGACCTACGCCAACCCTATTCCTCTTGGACACTCTCCCTTGGCACTCTCTCCCC
This sequence comes from Zanthoxylum bungeanum, assembly GCA_019454045.1. NCBI lineage: Eukaryota > Viridiplantae > Streptophyta > Magnoliopsida > Sapindales > Rutaceae > Zanthoxylum > Zanthoxylum bungeanum. The sequence goes on along the minus strand of SKCR01005806.1, from coordinate 8,195 downwards.
CTTGGCTCATTCTCACGGTTATACAAAAAAAAAAATAAGCCCATCTCCATGTTGGTTTCTATTGATGTCCCAATGTCATTTTAAGCCATGAAATAGAATGAATATAACAAGAAGTATGGCGGAATCATACTTACAAAGATCGGCTTTGAATGTGATGCTCAACAAAATTTTCTCCTCTAAGAAGCTTTGATGAAGATTCGGCCAAGGGAAAGAAGTTCCAAGCTCCAAGCTTTTCAAGATTCCATGCTCTTGTGTTTGTTTCCCTAACACCTTTGTTTGATCCTTGAATGTGCTAGTAAAATGAAGAAAGAAAATCAAATCTTCTTCCTTCAATGGTGTTCACGGCAATATGTGAAAGAGAGAGAGAGAGAGTTTTTGTAATTCAATATTTTGTTTCTAAAACATAATGAAAAACAAATAGCAAAAATTTTGGTATATGCCTTTCCAAAAGTCAAAGCCAATTTTGGCTCCAAAATGGCATTAAATGCCCACAGCCACCAACATCATGAATAGTGACTGCATGTCACTCACCAAAAAGGTGATTTGATGTCTATCACAAAAGTGGCAAATGATGTGACTCATTTATGGGCCCCACTTGATTCAAAATGCGAGTGGGCCCGCAAATACCTCCGGGCTCGATTTCGTTTATTCTGAATTAACGAACTTCCGTTGCGACGTAATTAAAAAATTATGCCTAGTGAAATTACTATTCACGTCGCTAACGAATTAATTTTAAATTAACTCGTTTGCCCGAATTAAAATCCAATTTTAATTCCGCGTTAAAATCCAAATTCGTTTAATATATCGGATATATTATTTTGTCGATTAATTCCAAATTAATCTTTCTCTCTCTTCAAATAGTACTTTATCCAAGATAAAGTCTCTTCGTAATTAATCCCAGATTAATAAGTTCGAATCAAACGTCATCGGTGAATCTTCAGGAAGCGGCCCAAGAGATCCCTGGATATGTTGGCAGTAAATACGTTCGTTGAACTATCCGAACACGTACGTATCTCGTACTATATTTTTACCGATTTACGAGACAAGGTTGGCTTCTAGCAAAACGCCATGCCTCCCCAATTCTCCAGAAATATTCTTAATGGAATATATGATCAATAACAGGCATAGTATACCGTAGTATTGTCTATTGCGATCCAGTATCGGATGTCACGTGCAAGGCTTGGGGCTGGAATAGTGTATGCCCCGTACGAAGCACATAGCAACTAGTCTCTTTGAATCGGATAATCATGACCCTGTCATATTATCCCGATGGTTGCAACACAATAGAGAACCAGTTCTGAATCCCTGCGTGATCATCTTCTCCATATGTCTGAAGTGATACTTCCGTCTTGACATCACATCCAATACACTACGATTCTCAATAAACCCAGTATAGGCGTACACAGAACCTGTTAAAGCCCTGGACGACCAAAACCAAAGTTTACCGATTGTCGTAAGTACTAGCGATGCAAGTCTCAGGTTAAGACCAAATACATCTACCCTGAAGCGGACTCCCATAGACACATATACATACTACCAATGGGATTCCGCGGGGTCTATCCTGAGCGAAGCTGTTTTCCATACCATCAGTAAAACACAACCTCCTATCGAACTTGCATAAGTATCATATACTTAAACATATGAGAACTATGCCGTTATGTCCTCACAGCGCGCACAAGTGCAATACTAGTCTATTCCGCATTATCGATGTCTAGTCTCGATAATACTGCGACTAGGGATATTTAATGATTAAACCTTTATGGATTGATACTGTCTCATATCATCTCAATCCGGAACTAATCATAACGACTTTTACCATTTATTAATCAAAGTAAATAAATTACAAAACAGTAAAAGGTAATTTCATTACTATATAGTTAATTTTGTATAAAAACACAATGTCTTTTTCAAACAGTGACGCTATGGGTCATAACTGTCCAACAATCTCCCACTTGGCCTATAGCCAGTCACTCAAGCATCTAATACCTGAACTATGTACATGTCACTCAAACTTTTGCTGAGGAATCGCTTTCGTCAGCGGATCTGCCATGTTGTCATCTGATGTGACCTTCTCGACCTTCACATCGCCACAATGTATGATCTCACGTATCAGATGGAAACATCGAAGAACATGCTTGGATCGTTGATGAGACTGCGGTTCCTTAGCCTGCGTTATAGCCCCGTTATTGTCACAATACAATGGAACGGGCTCAGCTGCTAACGAAACTTCTCCTAATCCAATTATGAATTTTCGGATCCAAACTACTTCCTTTGCTGCTTCAGCTACAGCAATATACTCCGCTTCTGTTGTTAAATCGGCAACAGTCGCTTGCTTGGAAGATTTCCAACTCATTGCTCCGTTATTCAAACAAAATATGTACCCGAATTGTAACATACAATCGTCTTTGTCGGTTTGGAAACTTGCATCGGTATACCCAGTTACCTCAAGTTCTCCATCTCCATAGATTAAGAAAGCATCCTTAGTTCGTCTAAGATACTTAAGGATGTTCTTAACCGCCATCCAGTGACCTTCACCTGGATCTTCCTGATAGCGACTACACATGCTCAAAGCATAGGAGACATCAGGTCGTGTACATATCATGACATACATAATCGATCCAACTGCTGAGGCGAACGGTATCCGACTCATGTTGTCTCTCTCATCTTGAGTTGTAGGACACATGTCCTTAGATAGATAGACGCCATCTAACACTGGCAACAGTCCTCTCTAGGACTGATCCATGTTGAATCTCTTCAACACTCTGTCAATATATGTACTCTGGGAGAGTCCAAGCAGCTTTCTAGATCTATCCCGGTAGATCTTTATTCCTAGAATAAAGGCTGCTTCTCCCAGATCTTTCACGGAGAATTTCAATGAAAGCCAAACTTTCACCGACGTTAGCATGGGAATGTCATTACCTATAAGCAATACATCGTCAACATAAAGGACAATAAAAGTCAGTGCTCTCCCACTAACCTTCTTATATACACAAGAATCATCATCGTTTTGAATGAAATCATATTCTTTTATGATCTCATCAAAATATTGGTTCTATGACCACGATGCTTGCTTCAATCCATAAATGGATCGATTTAACTTACAAACCTTGTTTGAAAGTCTAGGCATGATAAAACCGTCAGGTTGTTGCATATAAACATCCTCCAAAAGGTTTCCGTTAAGGAAAGCGATTTTAACGTCCATATGTCATATCTCATAATCGAAATATGAAGTAATTGCAAGCATTATTCGAATGGATTTAATCATGGCGGGTGAGAAAGTTTCATCGTAATCGACACCACGTCGTTGATGATACCTCTTCGCTACAAGCCTAGCTTTGTATGTTTGTACGTTGCCATCCATGTCGGTCTTCTTCTTGAAGACCCATGTGCATCCAATAAGCTTTACGCCTTCTGGTGCATCAACCAGTGTCCAAACTTGGTTGGTGTACATGGAATCCATTTCGAACTTCATGGCTTCTTGCCATAAAGCGGAATCGATATCTTGTATCGCTTCCTCATACGTAGCCGGTTGGTTATCCTCAATGAGATTAATATCTAATGAGGTGAGATCAGGAACCCATACCTCTCAGGTTGTTTCCTGACTCTCTCCGACCTACGCGGTCCTTGTGTAATGGAAGATTGTGGTACAGTTTCATCCCGGATAGACTGTTCTTATTCCGTTGAGGATTCTATGCCAGAAATAGTATCACTCCGATTTTCATCGAGTTCTACTTTCCTCCCACTAACCACTGCATTTAGAAATTCCTTCTCAAGGAAAACCGCATGTAGAGCAACAAATACTTTGTTCTCTCGTGGGTGATAGAAGTAATATCCTTTGGTTTCCCTAGGATATCCTACGAATAGATATTTATCCAATTTGGGCTCAAGTTTGGTACCTTCCAAACGTTTGACGTATGCCCAGTATCCCCAAATCTTCAGGAATGAGAAACCCGATTTCTTTCCTGTCCATATCTCATACAGAGTCTGTTGAATAGACTTTGACGGAACCTTATTCAAAATAAAAATTGCAATGTTTAATGCAGATCCCCAGAAGGAAATAGGTAGCTCAGTGCGACTCATCATAGACTTAACCATGTCCAACAAAGTTCGGTTTCTCCGTTCGGACACACCGTTTAATTGCGGTGTTCCAGGAGGAGTCCACTGTGAAAGAATACCATATTCTTTCAAGTAATCTAGAAACTCATTACTCAAGTATTCGCCACCACGGTCTGACCGTAATGTCTTTATACTCTTCCCGGTCTGTTTTTCAACTTCATTTCGAAACTCTTTAAATTTCTCAAAAGATTCCGACTTGTGTCTCATAAAATACACATAACCATAACGCGATGCATCATCCGTAAAGGTTACGAAGTATTCATATCCACCTCTAGCCTGGCTAGACATGGGCCCACATACGTCACTATGAACGATGGCTAACAGTTCGGTGGCGCGTTCACCTTTACCACTAAAAGGTGATTTAGGCATTTTGCCTAATAAGCAAGATTCACGGACGTCATATGAATTTGGATCAAATTCGTCCAAGTACCCACTCTTCGAAATTGTGGATATGCGAGTCTTGTTTATATGTCCCAAACGACAGTGCCACATGTAAGTTTCATCTTTATTACTCATTTTAAGCCTTTTGTTTATTATTTATATGTTTGAGATTAACTTATATTCAAAATATAAAGACCATTATTTGCTACAGCAGTGCAAATTTCTATATCATTTTTATAAATAGAACATCCGGTGTTTCTAAATACAAAAGTGTACCCACATTGGGTTAACATAGATACAGAAATAATATTCCTAGTCAAACTAGGTACATAATAACAGTCATTAAGTTCAAGTACATGCCTCGAGGGTAGTTCTAAAACAAAAGTACCAACGGCCAAAACGGCGACTGGTGCCCCATTTCCGACGCGTAGATTTATCTCCCCTGAGGCCAGTCTCCTGCTAAAATATAGATCATGCACATTAGTATATATGTGAGTACCACAACCAGAATCAAAAATCCAATATTTAAAACTAGAAGTAGTCAAGTTTATTTCAATAACAAACATACCTGAAGCCGGTGCCTTGCCCGCTTTAATCTCCTTCAGGAGCGCCTTGTACTCGCGGCAGTCACGCTTCCAGTGACCCCGCTTGCCGCACTGGAGGCAAACATCTTGAGATTTATCCTTAGGCTTCCCAGAAGCCTTTGACGATTTGGCCTTTCCCTTTCTCTTATGCTTCCTCTTCTTCACACCTCCAGTCGCTTTGGGCCCAGCCCTCGGTGTTTGAGATGTCGAAGCAAAGTGCGCCTCGCGCTTATTACCCTTAAGTAGCTCCTTCTCAGCTTTCTTGAGAATTGACAACAACTCTCCAAAAGTATCATAAGTGTTCATCAAATTATAATTTATGATGAACTGTTTCTAAGTGTCGGGGAGAGATTGCAAGATCATATCTACGGTAATCTCAACCTCTAAGACTATCCCCATCTCATCCAACTCATCTATGTCAGCAATCATCTGTGCCACATGGGACTCAACAGATATGCCTTCTGACATACGTGAACGGAAGAGCTTCTTTACTAACTCATATCTCTGCGACCTTTTGGTAGATCGGTGAAGATCTTGCAACCTCGCCAACATATTATAGGGATCCAAGTCCCTGTTCTGTCGACGTAAATGCTGAGTCATGGAAGCAAGCATAATAGACTGAGCAGTATCGCAATCATCACTGTGAGTCTTCCAAAGTTCCAGCTCAAGTACTGATCAGGTATGGGCTTAGGCCTAAGAGGTGTCTGTATGGTGTATAGCAGCTTCTCGGCTCCAAGGACTATCCTTAGATTCATTTCCCAATCGACAAAGTTCGTGCCCTTAAAGACATTTTCGCCCATGATAATGTCTCAGACATTTCTATAGGGGTTTTTAGGGGGAATATCGGTAATGCAGCGGAAGCGGTGGAAAATTAAATTTTCCGATTTCAAAACTTTTTCTCGGATTAATTAAATAAACATATTTATTTAATTATCCAATAATCAAATCATGAAATAAAATTCAATAAATCATATTTAAGTGAATTTACCGAATTGCCCTTACACTTGGTATTTTGTCCATTTTAGTCCGAAATTGATCTAATCAATTTTGAATGATTCTAAATCATTTCTAAGATGAACTTAGCATGTTCAAAACATCAAAACACAAGGCAACACAAAATCCCATTTTTTTAGACCCTTGGCCGAATGCTCCATTTAGGGGCAAATTGTGCACTTTGTAATTTCATGCATCAAAACACATCAAGATGTAATCCAATGACATGAAACTTTATATGCATCATATACACATACAAATGCACAACATAAATGAAAAGCCCCAAATTTGGAATTGGTCATGAACCCTAATTTTTCAATTTCATCAAATTAGACAAATTAGACCAAATTGGTTAAATCCAATACTTCAATCATGTTTCTTCCATCCAATTAAAGTCTCAACACAATGAAATAACTCAAGATCAAATCTAGGTCATTTAAGAGTGGGTCAACAACTCTAGATTAGCAACAAGATTTCCAAAACCACAAAAAGAACACTTATTACTACAATAGCCATAAGCTTCCTTCATCACACATGCTCTACACTTTCTCCAAAACTTCCATCATCAAAAACCAAAGAATAAAGAAAGAAATAACCTAAGAACATCATATGTTAAAGCCTAGATCCTAAGGAACAATTTCCTTTCTAATAGTAAGTTGGAAAAACTTACTAAACCAAGCTTTCCAAGCTTTCTTTGATTTCTTCTTTCTTTCTCACAAGCTTCCTTTGTTTCCATTAATGGAGTTTTTCTTTAAAGTGTATTAGGTTATTGATGAAATGAAATAAAAAACAATTTATACTTGTGCAAGACAAGCCTTGGCCGAAATTCATTAAGCCAAATACAAAAATTGTAATTTCAATTTCATTTCAATTATCATTAATCAACTTGCATAAATATCTAAAAATAACTTTATTAGATATTTTATTAAAGTCAACAAAGGCAACTAATATCATTTACAACAAATATCTAATGTAAGATATTTATATTTTAATTAATTTAATCATTTAACAATTAAATAATTAATTAATTGATCAAATACAAATATATTAAATATATATATAATATTTACATTAAATATTAAAAATATATTTTTATTAGGATATTAGTCAAATATCTCATTTGACATTTAATTAATGTGTATTTAAAATAATCAAGTATTAAATGTAAATACACAATAATCTAGTAAATGACTATCGGGTCCCACACATGTATTTTGCGTTTAACATTTAAACGACTTTATAAACAATCAATATTGTTTATTATATTTGCTCTAGTGCTCTACGAGTTTATTTCATTATTGAGACTCTCTAGATTCAGGCATATCCGTCACGAAATCCAATTTCGTGTCCATAATTTATCCACCCGTAAATTATGACGATCACGGATAATCTGGCTGAATCATACAGGTCGAGGTCATTGCATACGTATAATCTCTCCGTCATAGGTATCCGGATAATCCCAGAGATATAGATGTAAACGTCAAATCTCTATAGGTATTATCCCGTCGACGTATTCATTAGCAATCTCTAAATAACATTCGGAACTTACTTCCGAAGTTTACTGTGGCCACAGATTTAACAGACTGCTAATTATATATGGACTACCTATGCTCTGTACACAGAACTGACGGATCCTATCTTGACACACACAGGATATCCTGAGGATCAGTCCACACCCAACGAACAGGCGGAGGTCTGATCTAAATAGATCGGTGACGTGACTGTCATCTAAGTGTGGAGGATATCTCATACATCCACAGTGGTGTCTCAAGTCGAAGGACCACTATGCTACTCAACCAGAGAAGATTCTTATTGACGTTGGCGTACCATCCATTAAGAATCTTCGATGAGCCGTTCAGTGTTTATCTATTATAAACACCTACATGTCTATACGAGTCTCCGCAGACTCATGGTTCATTAGGATAAACCATCGGACCGAGTCTCGATATACGACATGTACTGGTCTCAACAGATTTGACTAACCGACCCGTGTTAGTGAATCTTGACCAGGAACTTTATTTGATAATATACATTTAGCAGTGACACTTCCCAATGTCAATTACAAACTAACTTTGTAACTGTGTACTGCATTATATATTATCGGGCCTTTGTCTAATATAT
>SKCR01005805.1:0-23180 GCA_019454045.1 Zanthoxylum bungeanum | reverse complement strand
ATGTTGGTTTTGTTTTTGGGATGTAAGGCCATAAGGCCATTGCTTACAATTGTTGTATTTTTAATTTTCCAATGTAAAATTTCAATTGTTGTAATTTGGAGCACCGAAGTCGCAAAAGGAGCCAACACCAGCTTGGAGCGTGATTTGAAGACCAATGGATGCCTTGGGTATTTTTTGTACTAATTAGATTATTATCGGGAAAAAAGGAGCCCGATCAATGAAAAATATTTTTTATGTTATATGTATGTTTAATTCGAATTGTTTGAATAACATGTCATATAGCTTAGGGTATCTACTCTTGCATTTCACATGCCATAACATGCTTTAGATGCATTATCATTGTAGACATGAAATATGATTTTATGTGATTTAAAATGTTTAAATTAGAATATGATATGCATGGAAAAATAATTAATTGGATTAATTGGTTTTAAGGTTTAAAATTTGAATTCTTATATATTGGGCTTAATTAGTGTATAATAATTTCCATTGGTATATAGGATGAAAAACCGGACATAAATTCCATAGCCAAATATCAATGGACAGTAATATGGTTTGCACTCGGGATACAATTCTACGTACCGTTGGATTTTATAACGCATTAAGATTAATTAAATAGTTTAATATAAATCTTGACCTTTTTAGGATTCTAAAATTTTAAACTTATTAGCGTTCTGGTAATTAAAAGTTAAAATATAATAGGTCATTAATACCACTCTAATTAAATTAGTTTAATTGAGTAATTCTTTAGTAGAGTAATTCTCTAATTTAAATGTGAATACTAAAAATGCTTTTTAAAGATCCATGGTTCTAAAATCATATTCATCTCAAATCATCTTCCTCGAATCTCTTTTAATAATATGAAACCACTTTCTTTCTGGAAAACATTTCTAAAGTTTACTTTTGAAAAGCTGGTTCCGAAAACATGTATCTGGAAGGTCTGTTATGAAAGCTACTTCTGAAGTATCGGTTTTTGAAAACTGTTTCTGTAATTCTGTGTCTGAAAAACTGTTTTTTGAAAACTGATCTCTGTCTGTGAAAAACTTGACATATGGGGCGTTACATATCGCCGTCCCCCTATACGCCTAACTAGATCCGTGAGTGCAAACCCATAACTTTGGGGCGTTACGTATCACCGTCCCCCAAAGCATGTCACTCAAATCCCTGAAATTAGTGGTCTTAGGGCATTACGTATCGTCGTCCCCCAAGCAACTGAACTAGAACTAGGGGTGCAGATCTATGCTACCCTCCAAGCTCTAAAACTAAGATATATGGGCATCTGTCATCCCTAATCCTGAACAAAGATCTGTGGGAGTTACGTATCGTCGCCCCCCAGTCATCTACATGTGCACATGTCATCTATCAATTCCATGTCCGTATCCAGTTACATACTGAGGTGGGTTTTCCCCCATGCCTCGAAAACATAAAAAGTCATGCTATAGATTTCAAAACTGTATAAAACATTACGATTAATTAGAATGGGAAATCAAATACAGCTAACACCCTATGTGCTTGAAAAAGTAAGTCTCAATTCATAAATAAAGAATAAAAATAATCAACTTGAAAAAAGAAGTGTCCACTCACGGGTTTAGAATTTGACTAGCACTGATTACTTTGCCGAAGAAAATTATGATTCCTGCGATTTGGTAAGCTTTTTCTTTTCGTTGAAAGGGTTGGAGAACTTTCAAGGTTTTGCAAGCTTCACTCCAAGATCCAATCTTGATTCCAATACTGGCAACCTTCACTTTAAGATCCAATCTTTATTTCTTCTAGATAAAATGTTATAGAGACCTCACAAGCTTCTCTAAATACTTCTCTAACTTAGGCTAATTTCTCCAAGAATTGCTTGTACTTAGCTTTCTCAAGATTTTATTTTGCTTAATAAAAACCTTCCTAAAGCTTGCTATTTATAGCAAAACTTAGGTAATTTTTAATTAATAAAATTTCTAATCAACCTTTATGTGGGCTTCATCTAACTTTTCCAAATATGTATAGTTAGGTGTGACTAATCTCCATTGTCTCCTACTTTGATTTAATCCAATTAAATCAAGCCAAGGATTAGGTAATTGATTAGTTCAATGTTTTTCACTTTGATTTAATCCAATTAAATCAAGCTAAAACCACATATTATTACATACTTACAATTACCATAATATCCTCAAATAGTAGAGATAATTGTGATTTTATAATTAAGCCATTGTGTAATTATTGAATTAATCCAATTAATCCAATTAGGTCAAAGTAAATAATCAATGTTATCTAATAACATTTGATTATCTTAGTTGATAATTAATCGACTACCCAAGTGCTCAACGTGTACACTTCATATTGGGACTCTCTAAGTTCAGACACGTTCTTCATATTAGTCGAGCTAATATGTACGCAATTTAGCCACCTTCGAATTCGTGAAGAACACAAACGACCTTTCTGAACTATATAAATCAAGGTCATCATATCTGTTTAACAAACCATCTGTCATAGGCTATCCGAATTATGCTTAGGAAACATAGAATACACTGTCAAGTTTTCGAGGTGCACATCTCATGTCGACATGTCCATGATTCTTCATAACTGATGCGATCTAACCTAGGTGATCGAATTTGACCAAACCTTTAAGAATCGTGACTTTACTCACATGGATACCTAAACCTTTTATGGTATATATACGAGCCGACAGATCATATCTTGCTTCTCACTTGATTATTGAGTGTATCGGTCCACACCCAACGGACATCTAGAGGCCAAACCATGAAAGGTTTCTGACATACATGGCATCAAAGTGTGGAGGATCTCACACAAAATCAATGTTATCCTATAATCAAAGGATTATACATGGCATCAATGCTACTCGACTCGAGGAGATTCCTATTACCGGTGGTGTGTACTTCCAACTATAAAGAATCACCTATGAGTCATTCAGTATTCGGTCCACACGTCTATACGAGCTTCCAAAGCTCATGGTATATCAGGTTTAAACCATTGAAACTCTAATTCTAATATACGACATCTACTAGATTTCTAGGTTATAGGAATTCGACCGTATTCCAAAACCGATGACTGGGAATATTTACTTTAATAATAGTTTACAGTAGTAATACTTATCCGAATGTCGGACCAGCTAGTGTCCAATATTACTACAAGACTATTCTTAGGTCAATGTCATTCTTAGCATATTTATACATCAATCTAATATGCATAATGACAATACCATTTATAAGGTATGAAATGAATATATAGTTATTTTATTAATAAATAATAAAATGTACAATTCGGATTGGCACTCTAAGCCCAACTCCAACAAACTCCCACTTGCTTAGTGCTAATCTGGATTTGTCTCGAACAACTTATTGAGTGTTCGCATGATGCTCCAAGCATCCAGTACTTTAATATATCGTCTCAATAAATCTGGAACCATCGATCCCAAAATATAGGGTTTCTCCTTAAGGTTATCATCATTCCATCTATTAAAAGTTTCTCGCTCTTCTGGAGTGGAGTCAGGATCGATTTCAATAGGCAATGAATTGACAGTAACATAAGTCAACTTTTCAAACTCCAAAACAAGGCGTATGTTCATTTCCCATTCGAAATAGTTCTCGGCTCCTTTTAATTTATTGGTATCCAAAAGTCTCATCAATGGATTAGTGGCAGCCATCTACAAGAAAACATTTTAAATAGTAGCAGAACCGTTTTCATTTCAATATAATAACACTAATTGATTATGGAATATTAAATCTATAAGTGCCCTCCTACTACTTTACGTAATTCTGTAATCTCTCTTAACGGAAAAATAGAAATTTGACTATCAGAATTCCATAGCAGGAAGTAGATCCCATGAAATTTACTCCAACCTCACACCATCGACGATTTTGGCCCTTATAAACTCATTAGGTAGACCTCCGAGGTCAATCAAATTCATATGACTCCTAGTTTGGTCTTAGATCGTTTATTATCCTCATACTATCAATGATATTAGATTAGGATGCTTTCCAAGTGTGTACTTGTCAATATGCACTAATGAGCTTCGTCGTTACACCCTCACAATAATGACGGTATTAAGAGACTGCATTAATTTCTCACGCTATATGTAATGTTTTACCGGAGTGACCTAAGTTCTGAGCACTTATACCCTCACAATAATGACGGTCTTGGATATAAGCAGTAAGAACTTATTCATCTCCGTATTGACAAGCCGAACTATCCAACAATGCTCCAACATTACTAATACTATTACTTAAATAAAGTAATCACCTAATCACGTGAGATTTATAACAATCAAGTCATTAATTTAATTATGTCAAAATTTTAATTTAAAACATGCAATACATATCCAATATGAATTATGCATAATTAAATTAAAATTACTATGGCATATATTTAAAAATATGTGTTATATAGTTAAGCCTTGCTACTGATACCATTCCGTAGGGTCAAATGTGGAACCCCTAGGGTCGGATCGGTGCCCCGCGCATTGGAAGTAGTTCTAACCCGTGGATATCTAACATGGGTGTATTTTAAAATTTTAATGAAATACAATATTCTATTTTCAAGTGTTTAGGGAAAATCAGAAATAAATCTGGGTTGGGAAAAATCAATTTGGGATAAAAATCAGAAAAATCGACGCGACCGCCCGATCCGAGTAGCATGCTACTAGGTAGTAAGTTACTTGTGCAGCATGCTGCGCACGAAGTATGCTGCCAGCACAGCAAGCTGCGCATGGTGCACAACAGCTTTGCTGCATAGGGGCAATATTGCAGCACTACTGGCTAGCATTACAACCCAGCTCCCTCGGGTTTTCAAAAATGAAACCCTTTTCTTTTAAAAAAAAGCTTAAACATTTATAAAATCACCAAAATAATTTTTATTTCAAAACCAACCACAACATATGTTATAAAACAAACATATATAAATATTCTAAATATATATATATATATATATATATATATATATATATATTATATATATATATATATATATATATGAATCTCTTTGAATCAAATTACAACCCAAAATAGAATCCCACTATGAAATATCTCATGAACAATTCTAGTTCACCCAAAGGTGGTCAAGTGATTCTAGAATGCTAGGTATAACTCTAAGCTTTAGTCTATAGTTCCAAACTCTTATTAATTATTTCATGTCCAACATGAACATTTTTGACCTAATTAACAAGCATATTGTATTTATAATTATAAAGCATTTAAAACAATTTATTAACCTTATTTCAACATTAAGCTATGTAATCATGCATCCAATACATAAAAGAACATAGCTTAAGAGAAGTTAAAACTTACCTAGTAAGCTTGATGCAAAGATCCAATAATCTTCTCTTTGTTGAAATGGTTGGAGAACTTCCAAGGTTTGCAAGCTTCACTCCAAGATCCAATCTTGATTCCAATGCTGGTAACCTTCACTTCAAGATCCAATCTTGATTTCTCCTAGATGAAATATTATAGAGACCTCACAAGCTTCTCTAAATACTTCTCTAACTTAGGCTAATTTCTCCAAGAATTGCTTGTACTTAGATTTTTCAAGTTTTTGCTTTGCTTAATTAAAACAGTCCTAATGCTTGCTATTTATAGCAAAACATAGGCAATTTTTAATAAATAAAAGTTCTAATCAACTTTTATTTGAGCCTAATCTAATTTGTCCAAATATGTATAATTAGATGTGACTAATCTACATTGTCTCCCACTTTGATTTAATCCAATTAAATCAAGCCAAGGATTAGGTAATTGATTAGTTCAATGTTTTCCATTTTGATTTAATTCAATTAAATCAAGCCAAAACCACCTATTATTACATACTTTTTTTTTGAACACACCTATTATTACATACTTACAATTACCATAATATCCTTAAATGGTAGAGATAATTATGATTTTACAATTAAGCCATTGTGTAATTATTGATTTAATCTAATTAATCCAAATAGGTCAAAATAAATAATCAATATTATCCAATAACACGTGATTATCTTAGTTGATAATTAATCGGCTACCCAAGTGCTCAATGAGTACACTTCATATTGGGACTCTCTAAGTTCAGACATGTTCGTCATATAAGCCGAACTAATATGTACGCAATTCAGCCACCTCCGAATTCGTGAAGAACACGAACGACCTTTTTGAATGAGACAAGTCGAGGTCATCACATATGTTTAGCAATCCCTCAGTCATAGGCTATCCGAGTTGTGCTTATAAAATATAGAATACACCGTCAAGTTTCTGAGACACACATCTCATGTCGACATATCCATGATTTTTCATAACTGGTGCGATCCACCCTAGGTGATCGACTTTGGTCAAAGTTGTAAGAATCGTGAATTTACTCACATTGATACGTAAATCCCTTATGGTACAGAAACGGGCTGACGAATCCTATCTTGCTTCGCACTTGCTTACTGAGTGTATTGGTCCACACCCAACGAACATCTAGAGGTCAGACCATGAAGGATTTTTGACATACACGGCATCAAAGTGTGGAGGATATCACATAAAATCAATGTTATCCTATAGTCAAAGGATTATATTTGCTACTCGACTCGAGAAGATTCCTATAGACAGGTGTGTGTACTTCCAACTATTAAGAATCACCTATGAGTCATTCAGTATTCGGTCCAACCAATACCCACACCTCTATACGAGCTTCCAAAGCTCATGGTACACCAGATTTAAACCATTGTAACTTCAATTCCAATATACAACATGTGCTAGTCTTATAAGTTATAGGAATTCGACCGTATTCCAAAACAAACGACTATGAATATTTACTTTAAGAATAGTTTATTATAGTAATACTTATCTCAATATCGGACTACCTAGTGTCCAATATTACTACAAGACTATTCTAAGGTCGATGTCATTCTTAGCATATATATACATCAATCTAATATGCATAATGACAATACCATTAATAAGGTATGAAATGAAAATGTAGTTATTTTATTAAGAAATAATAAAATGTACAATTCAGATTGGCACTCCAAACACCAACTCCAACAGTTATCGTTGTACGTATATGTGTAAGAATTCTAAAATTATATTTTCATGAATATAAGAGAATTAAGCTAGGGTATGTGTTGACATTGTATTTTTGCATAAGCCCGATGATGAGCCCCGTATGGAGGCACTACTTGAAAAAGTTACGGAAGTTACGAAAAAATGAATGTCGGAAGGAAGGAAAACCTTCAAAATTAGCCCATCATCTGATTCGGACTCTCTAGCCAACCTCAGATTCGCTCAGTCCATTATCCTCAGCCCCAACCGGCCCATACAGCCCATGCCATCTACCATGCAATCGGCCTATGAACCCATGCAATCCATCCACACGCCCAAAGCCCATGCAATCTATGCAAATCCTCTCATCAACAACTTCCAATTTAACAAGATTTTAAATCCCCTTCTTGCCAAACTTAACAAAGATTTGGATCTCATCCTTACCAATTTAACAAGATTTGGAATCACCTCATCACCAAACTTTTTCTCTTCCGGTTTCTTTTATCCTCCTCCCATCTAATCTCAATTTAAGCTCGACCCAAGGCCTGATCCATGGTGTAGCATTGGAACTTTGTTAGCTTCTTATAAAGCCCACTATCCATGAGCAGACCGTTCTTGAAAGCTTCTACAATAATCAGTTGTGTTGGGATTTATGCCCTATAGCTTCATGTATTGGAAACAGAATTGATTATTGTAATAATAATAAATACGTTATTCAATTATCAAAGTTGTTTGATTTAAATCGCATATTGTCCAATTGTATTGTTTACCATGATTACTATTGTATTTTCAGACTTAGTGTATGTTTGATGCACAAGATGATTTAAGTCTGAAGTTAGTAATATAAATAGTCCATAGAGAGCAAGCAAAAAAGATACTTTATTTTATGGTATATTTATAGTTGCGGTTCATTCTATACTTGTATGACGACCTTGATTCGGGATCATTCATGTAGTGACATGGGAATGGAGACACCTTGTATGATGAGATCATATAGGATTGGACTCAGATAAGTATACATTTATTTTAATATTCGTTAATCGGAAAAATTAATTTTATCTTCTAGATTGTCATATATGGATTCGATCTTAATCCTGAGTGTCCTACGAACTCCTGCATGATAGAATATGTCATTTGATTTACTATGGTGAGGTTGATGTTGCATTCCCGGCTAATAACTATGTATTTTTGGGATATGGTTTAGTGTGTAGCTAGGAACGTTTTACACATATACGGAATTCACTCCTTCTTACGAGAAGCAAAAGAATATCTCTTTTAAGAATTGACTCAGGACTTGAACAATTTGAGCGCTCAAATTTTATATTATGAATCGAAAGTTTTATATTCATAATTGTTATGAATTAATTATTCGTTATAGAATCAATGGTGCTTAAGAGATAAAATATTTAGAGGGGTTTAACGGACTTATGACCTGGCTCTATTTATGAGATATTCGAGAACGGCTATTTCCATATGTAATGACTATATCGATGGGCACCGAAGTTTGTTGGCTTATATTTTCCATCTACGGTAACGGGAGTTCAACTTCGAGTTTTTAGTGGAATTTAACTAAAGAGTTTAATTAATATTTCAGAATTATTGGATCTCGGAACCGTAGGTCCATTTAGTCCCCGTACTAGCTCAATTAACTGTAGCAAACCTAATATAATAAGATTGTCTAATAATATGCTCACATTATATTTATATATTATTAATGAGATTAATAATATTTTTTGTCACAAATGAAAACTATGTTAAATTAGTTTAACTTAATGTTTTCTAAAATTCTTTGATTATAAGATCATCAAATCATGATTATGAGATAATCATGTTAGTAATAATTATGAGATAATTACTACAACATAATTGAAGGTAATTAAATCATTATTAAGATAATGATTTTTTATTTACCTTGGAGACAATGCCATATGGCTTACCATGCTCTCCAACTTATTATGTCTATTAGATGGCATGTATACACCTAATGGCTTTGTCATTAGCTAAACAATTCTTATGCTTTGGTATGGCCTTCACATTAATGTGTTTGCCATTGCAAGAAAACATTAGATGCTTAATGACAAATTCTTTGTCTTTAGCTTAATATTTCTAATGCTTCGGTATGACATTCACATTAATGTGTTTTTCATTGCAAGAAAGCATTAGATGCTTATTGACAAAGGTAGTTGCCTTGTGTAAAAGAATATAATCTCTACCATCTCCATTCATTTATAAGGGTTAGTATTTTCCATTCATTCACACAAGTGCAAAGGAGAGAAAATAGAGAGAGTTCAAACATTCACAATTGTTGTGAGAGTGTTTGAAAGAAAATTCAAAAAGCCAAATACATTTGTGACAACTTCATTCTCTAAATTGTTTAGGGTTCGATTTAATACTTCTCTAAATTGTTTAGACTTGATCTTTATTATTGAAGCCCATACTTCAGTTTGTTAGTTTCGAGTCATAGTTCGGAAGATCATGCGGTTGATCAAACTGTTGGACATCAAAGGAAACTCATTTACATCAAATGAGCAAAATCCATTCTTCAAGTGTTAGAGGATTTCAGCTACAACAAAAAGGAGAAGGTAAAGAAAATTTTAAAGGTCCATACAGGAGCCGGTACCTACATTAGCAACTTTCGCTGCGCTAAGGAAAGTCGTTTCCTACAATTGGCATCGAGAGCTTAAGGTTGAAAAGTGTTCTTAACTCTTCTCCTTAAAATTTTTTAGTTTTAATAATTTATATGAGATATAGATTATTAAAATGTATGTTGTGATGAGTAGGCACAATTAGATTCATGAGATGAATGGTTTTAATGTTCATGTGATGAATGTATTGCGTTGATCGTTAAATTTTCTGGCTCTTATTTTTAGTATTGGGAATGTAAGACTATAATGTCATATTCTTTCAAGTGTTGTAAGTTCATTTCCTTTGTAATAAGTCCATTATGTAACCCTATTTGTAAGTTGGAGGAGCCGATGCTGTGAAGGACTTATAACGAAGAAATTCCGTAAAGAACTCAACAACACACCATAGCGCAAGATTTGAAGGCCAATGGATGCCTTGGATTTATTGTACTAATTAGATTAGTGTAGAAAAATAAGAGCACGGTTAAAAAAATTTGTAATGTGCTTGATTTTTGAAATTTTTGCCCTTGGAAATAGGAGCGCGTCGCGAAGGATACCTTTATGCGTCATGACACTGCACGTTCCAGAGCCACTAGATGGCTACTGCCTTCAGTCGCATCGCGATGCAAGTCTCATCGCATTGCGACGCGACACAGAGTTGAAATAATTTTAGCTACTGGAATAGCATGCGTTGCGATGCCCACATGTGGGAGTCGCGACGCAAGTGCCTAAGAGTATGATTTGGTGTTAAAATATTTAATAACATGTCATATAGCCTATGATGCCTACTCTTGCATTTTCATATGCAATAACATGTAAACATGCATGATATTCTAGTCATAAAATATGATTTTATGTAAATTTCGTAGTTAAACAAGAATATGAGATGCATGTAAACGGATTAATAATATTAATTGGTTTAAAAGGTTTAAAAATTGCGAATTCAAGTTTTAATACAAATGGACCTTATGAGTACATTATTTTCCTTAGTACATCGGATGGAAACCCGGACGTAAATTTCATAGTCGATTCCGAATGGACGATAATTTGGTCTGCACTCGGGATAAAATACCACGTACCTTTGGAATAAATAATGTGCTTTTATCAATTAAATGGTTTAATGATATTTGGTCTGTTCGTTGAATTCTATATTTTAAAACCTAATAGTGGACTAATAACTTAATAGTGAAATTGATTTGATCATTATATCAACTTGATTAAATTAATTTAATTACGTAAATGGTTAGTAGAGACTAATCGGAATTAGTGAATAAAATTTTAAGAGTTAAAATTGATTAGATCACTAATAATCCACTAGTATTAATTACGATATGTTTTTAGCCAAGCATAATCTTAATACATTAGAAATTAGTGAGATAGAAACCTTACACTTCTTATAATGAGTGAGAGAGGGGTATATTTACAATATATCCCGCGATCTCCGTTGTTATTCAGAAATGTGAGATTCAACAGGTGCCTCGAGACGGTTTTGCTCTTGTCCCCTACTGATGGCGTCCATTTTGGGTCAATATCAAGTTTGGATTTCGAGAGGTTAAGGACTCTAGATGTATCCGGTGATTTAACTTACCTTATGGCAGCACTTCACTAGTTAAGTCCAAGGGTTCCGAAATAATAGGTCACACTCACAAAGGAATGATTAAGTTGTTAATCAAAGCTTCCTTGATCAAAATAACGGTAGTTGATTGATATAAGAATAAGAGTTATTTCAGATATATTAATCAATTGAGAATGTCTCAATCTATCATGCGAATATTTGACCTACCCTATGGCGGCACTTATTTATGGGATGATAGATAACTGTGGCATATTAATTCTTTTAGGTTTCTAATTCATTATACATTGATCATCTATCATGTTTAATTTCATGCCTAAATATTTGACAATTTTAATATGCGACGAATGAATGTTGAATGCACATTTATTATTTTTTCAGCCATGACATCTGCAATTATCTCAATTCTCAAACAACAAGAAAAATTAACCGGTAAAAATTATGTTAAATGGAAAAGTGACATGAATGTTATTTTGGTCTGCGAAGACCTTAAATTTGTCCTAATGGAGGAATGTCCTCCTGAGCCAGCACCTAATGCTGGCAGAGCTGTACGTAATGCCTATAATAACTAGATTAAGACCAATGAGAAATCCTATAGCTATTTGATAGCATCCATGTCTGAGGTTCTTACCGTACAACATCAGCCTATGGTGACAACATCATTGATTATGAAGTCTTTACATAACATGTTTGGGCAGCCTTCGGAGTGGGCACAACATGAGGCTTCCTCTACATTGACTGCTAGGATGAAGGAAGGTACATCAGTCCGAGACCATGTGTTAAGGATTATATCTCATTTAAATATGGCTGAAACCCATGGTGCACGTATTAATGTGCAAAGCCAGGTGACAATGTTTAAAAGCAACTGTTCTATAAACCCTTCCGAAGAGTTTCCTGCAGTTTAAAAGCAATTGTTCTATAAATAAATTAACTTATACATTTACTAAACTGCTAAATGAGCTCACCAATTATGAGTCCATGATGATGGGACCTCGTAGGTCCAATACTGAGGCAAATGTTGGAGAATCTTCTAAATCTGTAAAGAAAAAGAAGAAAAGCAATTGGAAGGCAAAAGCAAAGCCAATGAAGAAGAAAAATAACAAAGGCTCTAAATGTACCAATACAAAAGGAAAATGTTTCCATTGTGAACAACAAGGGCATTGAAAAAGGAATTATCAAAAATACCTAGCTGAGCTTAAAGAGAAGAAAAACACAGGTAAATACGATTTACATGACACTGAGTCTCTTTTAGTGGAGGATGATAAATCCGCTTGGATTGTTGATTCTGGTGCCACTAACCATGTTTGTTGTTCTTTGCAGCTACTTGATTCATGGAAGGACCTTGCTGAAGGTAACTTTACCATGAGAGTTAGGACAATGGATGATGTTTCAACTAGAGCAATAGGAGTCTCCAATTTGAATTTTAATAAAAGTTATTTATGTTTGAATGGCGTGCTTTATATTCCTAGTTTTCGCAGGAATTTGATTTCTGTAACAAAACTCTTGGAATGTGATTTTTTTGTTTCATTTGATAATTAATCAGTTATTATAAGTAGAAATGAATTAATAATTTTCACAGGAAACATCGAGAATAATTTATATGTGTTAAGGCCATTAACACATGAATCTCTGTTTAATACTGAAATGTTTAAGATTGAAAGATCTAAAATTAAACGGCAAAAGATTTCTCAAGATGATACATATCTATGACACCTTAGACTTGGTCACATTAACCTTGACCAGATAGATAGACTAATTAAGAACGGAGTTTTAAATCAGTTAAAAATTGGTACTTTACATGTCTGTCAATCCTGTTTAGAAGGCAAAATGACTAAGAGACCTTTTACTGGAAAAAGGGATAAGAGCCAAAGAAACCCTTGAGCTAATATATTCAGATGTTTGTGGACCAATGAATATAAAAGCCCGAGGAGATTATAAATACTTCGTCACTTTTTTGACGATTATTCTAGATATGGATATGTTTACCTAATGCAGCATAAGTCAAATATTTTTGAAAAGTTCAAAGAGTATCATGCTGAGGTTGAGAATCAGTTAGGTAAAAGCATCAAAATTCTATGATCAGATCGTGGAGGAGAATACCTTAATAAAGATTTCGAGGAATTCTTAGTTGAGCATGGAATTGTTTCACAACTCACAGCACCTGGAAACCACAACAAAATGGTGTTGCAGAAAGGAGAAATCGGACCCTACTAGACATGATGAGATCAATGTTTAGTTATAACACTCTACCTAGTTCATTCTGGGGGTATGTATTGGAAACAACAATGTATATCCTGAATGTAGTTCATTCTAAGTCTGTTCCTAAGACTCCCTTAGAGTTTTAGAATGGTCGTAAAGCTAGTTTGTGACATTTCCGCATATAGAGGTGTCCAAAACATGTGCTAAAGAACAAGACTACTAAGTTGGAACCACGTTCATAGGTGTGCCTAATTATAAGCTATCCTAAGGAAACTATGGGTGGATTCTTTTATAGTCCAGAAGATAATAAAGTATTTGTGTCGAAAAATGCTACATTTCTTGAGGAATACTATATGAGAGAGTTCAAACCTCAAAGTAAATTGTTACTTGAGGAGTTACTTGCTGGTACGACCAGTACACTATTGACAAATGTTGACAAAGACATAACATCTTCTACATCTGAGGGTCAGATGCAAGTTTATCAGGATACCATACCACCTAGACATAGTGGGAGGGTTGTGAGACAACATGAACGCTATCTAAGAAATGGAGAGGTGCAAGTCATTGCATCTTGTGATGGTATAAATGATCTATTGACCTACCGTAGTGCAATGGAAGATACTGATAAAAAGGAATGGCTCAAAGCCATGAACCTTGAGATGAAGTCCATGTACTCTAACTCTATCTGGGAACTTGTAGACAAACCTGATAGAGTAAAACCCATAGGTTACAAGTGGATCTACAAGAGGAAAAAAAGAATAGATGGGAAAGTATAGACATTCAAAGCTAGGCTAGTGGCAAAGTGTTATACTTAGAAAGATGGAGTTGACTATAAAGAGACTTTATCTCCAGTAGCCATGTTTAAATCCATCAGGATTTTTCTTTCCATTGTCGTATATTATGACTATGAGATTTGGAAAATTGACGTCAAGACTGCATTCATGAATGGCAATCTTGACGAGAGTATCTATATGGTAGAACCAGAGGGGTTCATAACCAAAGGTCAGGAGCAAAAATTTTGCAAGTTGAAAATGTCCATTTATGGACTTAAGAAAACATCTAGATCTTGGAATATAAGGTTTGATACTACGATCAAATCTTATAACTTTGAGCAAAACATAGATGAGCCCTATGTCTACAAGAGCATTATTGATGGTAAAGTGATTTTCCTTATATTATACGTTGATGATATTTTACTCATTGGGAATGATGTAAGGATATTGTCGGACGTGAAAATTTGGCTAGCTAACCAATTCCAAATGAAAGATTTGAGAGATGTAAGTTATGTACTTGGGATCCAGATCATTCAGGATCGCAAGAAATGACTGTTAGCAATGTTTCAAGCATCCTATATCGATAAGATTCTTGTATGATTGGTATGTATAATTCCAAGAAAGGTAATTTATCTTTCAGACAAGGAATTCATTTGTCTAAGGAACATTCTCCTATGACACCTCAAGTAGTTGAGGAGATGAGACATATACCATATGCTTCAGTAGTTGAAAGTCTTATGTATGTTATGTTATGCACGAGATTAGACATCTGTTTTGCAATGGGAGTAGTCAGTAGGTTTCAATCCAACCCATGATTAGATCATTATGTGGCATTGAAACATATTCTCAAGTATCTTAGGAGAACGAGAAATTATATGCTTATATATTCTAGTCAGGATATGATCCTGAGAGGATATACTGACTCTAATTTTCAGACGGATGTCAATTCTAGGAAATCAATCACATCTGGATCGGTGTTCACCCTAGGTGGGAGGGCTATAGTGTGAAGGAGCATGAAGCAATCTGGTATTGCTGACTCCGCCATTGAGGCTGAATATGTAGCAACTTGTGAAACAGCTAAGGGAACAGTCTGGCTCCGTAAGTTCTTGGCAGATTTGGAAGTTGTTCCAGATATAGATAAACCTCTCACACTTTATTGCGATAATAGTGGTGCAGTGGCGAATTCTCAAGAACCAAGAAGCCACAAGTGGGGCAAATATATTGAGAGAAAATATCACCTCATCAGGGAGATAGTGCAGAGAAGAGATATTGCTGTCACGCAGATTCCATCCACAGACAACCTGGCTGATCCATTTAAAAGACCTTATCGGCTAAAGTTTTTGAAAGTCACCTAAAGTATTTTGGATTACATGACATATCCCATTTACTCTAGTCCAAGTGGGAGATTGTTGGGATTTATGCCTTAAAGCTTCATGTATTGTAAACAGAATTGATTATTGTAATAATAATAAATGCATTATTCATTTATCATAGTTGTTTGATTTAATTCACATATTATCCAATTGTCTTTTTTACCTTGATTACTCTTGTATTTTCAGATTTAGTGTATGTTTGATGCACAAGAGGATTTAAGTCTGAAGTTAGTAATCTAAATAGTCCATAGAGAGCAAGCAAAGAGGGTACTTTGTTTTGTGGTATATCTATAGCTGCGGTCCATTCTATACTTGTATAACGACCTTGATTCTGGATCGTTCATAAAATGACATGGGAATTTAGGCACCTTGTATGTTGAAATCATATAGGACTGGACTCAGATAAATATGAATTTCTTTTAATAGCTGTTAACCGAAGAAATTCATTTTATCTTATAGATTGTCATATATGGTTTCGATATTAATCCTGAGTGTACAACGAACTCATGCATGGTAGACTATGTCCTTTGATTTACTATGGTGAGGTTGGTGTTGCATTCTCGGCCAATAACTATGTATTTTGTTGATATGATTTGGTGTGTAGGTAGGAACGTTTTACATAGATATGGAATTCAGTCATTCTTACGAGAATCATAAGAATATCTCTTTTAAAAATTGATTCGGGACTTGCACAATTTGAGCTCGCTCAACTTTTATTATGAATAGAAAGTTTATAATTCATAATTTTTATGAATTATTGTTCATTATCGAATCAATGGTGCTTAAAAGACAAAAATATTAGAGGGGTTTAACGAACTTATGACCCGGCTTTATTTATGAGATATTGTGAAGGGCTATATCCATATGTAATGACTATATCGATTGGCACCGAAGTTGTTCGGCTTATATTTTCCATCTACGGTAACGAGAGTTCAACTTCGAGTTTTAGTGGAATAAGACTAAGTTAAGAATTTGTAATATTTAATTAAAGAGTTTAATTAATATATCAGAATTATGGTGTTCGGAACCGTAGGTCCATTTAGTCCCCGTATTAGCTCGATTAACTGTAGCAAACCTAATATAATTAGATTGTCTAATAATATGATCACATTATATTTATATATTATTAATGAGATTAATAACATTTTTGTTACAAATGAAAATTATGTTAAATTAGTTTAACTTAATATTTTCTAGATTCTTGATTATGAGGTAATCAGATCATGATATGAGATAATCATATTAGTAATAATTATGAGATAATTACTACAACATAATTGAAGGTGATTAAATCATTATTAAGATAATGATTTTTTATTTACCTTGGAAACAAAGCCATATGGCTTGCCATGCTCTCCAACTTATTATGTGTATTAGGTGGCATATATACACATAATGGATTTAGCATTAGCTAAACAATTCTTATGCTTTGGTATGGCCTTCATATTAATGCGTTTGCCATTAAAAGAAAACATTAGATGCTTAATGACAAAGTCTTTGTCTTTAGCTTAATATAATTTTGCTTTGGTATGGCATTCACATTAATGTGTTTGCAATTGCAAGAAAGCATTAGATGTTTAGTGAAAAAGGTTGTTGGCTTGTGTAAGAGAATAAATCTCTTCCATCTCCATTCATTTGTAAGGGTTAGCATTTTCCATTCATTCACACAAGTACAAAGGAGAGAAAAGAGAGAGAGTTCAAATATTCACAATTGTTGTGAGGGTGTTGAAAGAAAATTTAAAAGACAAATACATTTCTGACAACTTCATTCTGTAAACTATTTAGAGTTTGATTTTATACTTCTCTAAATTGTTAGAGAGTTGATCTTTGTGAGTGAAGTCCACACTTTGGTTTGTGGTTTCGAGTCATAGTTCGGAAGATCGGATGGTTGATTCAAGTGTTGGACATTAAAGGAAACTCATCTACAGTAAAGGAGCAAAATCTATTCTTCAAGTGTTGGAGGATTTCGGCTACAACGAAAAGGATAAGGCAAATAAAATTTTAAAGGTCCATATCGGAGCCAGTGCCTACATTTGAAACTTCCACTGCGCTAAGGAAAGTCGTTTCCTACAGGCTGGTGGAAGTCTGGTATATAAATTATCTCCTTGTTGAAATGCACCACATAGCTTCGTAACGATTCTCTCTTCCACTCCTGGATCACGTTGAGGTCATATGTGGTCTTCTCGAGCTTACAAGAACTAGCAAAGTGCTCCATGAACTAGTCTGCTAGTTCTTGCTACGACCCGATGGACCGATAATGGAGGTTAATGAACCAAGTGAGGGCTGGGGCTGCTAACATTTCTCCAAACCCTCTACACATTCCAACCTCCCATTTGTGGAGCTCGGGCCGTGGACATCATCTAGTACTTATAGTGGACAACATGAACGTCTGAGGTATGTGGATCAATCATACAGCCTCATGTTTGAGGAGCTGAACTTCCATAAGAGTTCTATGGAAGTGATAGTCTCTAGGAAATGAGTGTTTGAGATTATCCACGACTTGAATTTCCTCAGTTGTAGTCTCACCCCAAGTAGACTGAAGAGAGATATTTCTTTGAACTCTTGCATCTCTTTGCCCATGATGATGATGAATTGTTGTTCTGGATCAGAAGGAGACATAAGGTGAACTGTCTGGTGGATTTATTGGTGATTTTCTGGTGGGGAATCATCACTAGCACGTCGTTGAATGCCCTCTAAGAGGTTAGTTTGAATGATAGGGTTGATGGGGCGATCTGGGGTTTCGAGCTAATGGGAGGTTGAGGCAATCTGCTTTAACTACTTCTGGAGGCTTGTGTTAGTGCTCCGTAAGGCTAGGTTTTCCTCCTCAATATGCTTATAATCAATCTTGAATAGTGGCCAACTGTACGACTATGAGGTCTGGTGTTTGTCCGCTGCCAAAAGTTGTATGAGTAGGTGTGCTAAGTGGATCGTGGAATGAGAGATCTTTGCTCGCTATGAATCGCTAGGGCCCCACAGTATGTGCCAAATTTTAGACTCTGAATTTCACCTTCGGTCTACAATCGAGAATTTGTATGATGAGGCACTAGCAATCCTACAAAATAAAGTTAGAGTGAGCGGAGAGTTTCTACCCACGTTGTTGTGGTTTTCGTAGGCACTTCGACACTCAAGTTAGTGGTAAAGAATAGCAGAAATAAGAGAAGAAGAAAGTTTGAGGTTACCTCGATCTTCGTAGAATATCGTGAGGGCGGAGGGCAGATGTTTAGAGGATGATATACTTGCTGGACAATTATGACCCATAGCATCACTATTTGTACATAACATGGTGTTGTTGTACAAATTAACTATGTGACAAATGAGATTGCCCTTTTATCATTTGTAATTGGATTACCTGGAAATATAATGATAAAAGTCCTTATGATTAGTTCCGGATTAATAAGATATGAGACATTATTAATCCACAAAGGTTTAATCATTAAATATCCCTAGTCGTAGTATTATCGAGACTGGACATCGATAATGCGGATAGGCTAGTATTACATTTGTGCATGTTATGGAAGCGTAACAGCATAGTTCTCATATATTTGGGTCTTGGATACTCATGCAAGTGTAATAGGAGGTTCTGTTTACCGATGGTACGGAAATAGCTTCGCTGGGTAGACCCTCGGAATCCCATTGGTAGTATGACTATGTGTCTATGGGAATCCGAATCAGGGTAGGTGTATTTGGACTAAACCTTAGACTTGCATCGCTAATACTTGCGACAATCAATATACTTTGGTTTTGGTCGTCCGGGGCTTTAACAGGTTATGTGTACGCCTCTTCTGGGTATACTAAGAATCGTAGTGTATTGGGTGTGATGTCAAGATGGAAGTATCACTTCGGTCATATGGAGATGATGATCACGCAGGGATACAAAATTGGTACTCTAAGTGTTATAGCCATCGGGGAAGTATGACTAGGTCATGACTTTTCGATCATAAAGAGACTAGTTGCAACTCCAGCCCCAGGCCTTGCATGTGACATCTGATACTGGATCGTAATACGCAATACTACGTATACTACGCCTGACAAAGATCATGTATTCCTTAGAAGAATATTTCTGGAGAATTGGGTAGGCACAGTGTTTTGCTAGAAGCCAACCATGTCTTGTAAATCGGTAAGAACGTGGTACTAGGTATGCACATATTTGAATAACCCGATAACCGTATTTACTGCCAACATATCCAGAAATCTCTTGGGTCGCATCCCAAAGATTCACCGATGATGGTTGACTCGAACAATATTAGTCTGGGATTAATTAAGAGAGAGAATATTAATCTGGGATTAATTAAGAGAGAGAGAATTAATCTGGGATTAATTACGGCAAGAATTAATCTGGGATTAATTGGGTCGAGAATCTATCTGGGATTAAATTCGTCGAAAGGAGAGAACGCGATTAATTTGGAATTAATCGGTAAAATAAATTTAATAGTTAAATTAGATTTTACTATTTAATTTATTTAATTGGGCTAAAATAATATATTAGATATATTAATTGAAATTGGATTTCAACAAAAATTAAATTGGATTTTAATTATAGCGAACGAATTAATTTGAAATTAATTCGTAAACGACTTTAATAATAATTTTGCGAGGCATAATTATTTAATTAAATTGGATTTAATTATGTCGCAACGGAAAATTCGTTTAATCGGATTAAACGAATCTGAGCCCGAAGTGTGTTGAACAAGCCCACTTGAATTTTGAATTTAAAGTGGGGCCCACTTCACTTACATCATTAGCCATTTTTGGTGATCGATATGAGTGATGGATTTTGGTGGAATCTTATAAAACACTCAACATATTTAATTTTGGAAATTAATTTCTCTCTCCATGTATTTGGCCGAATGGCCTTTAATGCTCTTGGCCGAATTGGCCACTGTTATTATTCTTCTTTATTTTCATTTGGCCGAAGGCCATAAATGAAGATAAGATTCATTTTGACTTTTTCTTTGGAAGTGCACAAAATAATAAATAGGCCACAATGCTCTCTCTCTCAATATAGGGGCGAAAGAAAAAAAATAAAAGGAAGCTCTGTCTTTCTAATTTCGTTGGCCGAGTAAATCCTTTTTGCTCTCTGACATTTTTTGTTTTTCATTTGGTGAGAAGCATTTGTTCTCTTTGATGTAGGCCGAATTGGCCATTGATTCATTTGGCTGAAAAGGCCACTGCCTTTTCTTTTGAAGATTTCGCCGAATGTTTCCCTCTCTCTCTCGGAAAAATTAATTTCTCCTTGGGAGATAAAATTTGTTCAATTTGTTCTTGCTAGCACATAAGGGAGTCAAAAGATGGTGATAGGGATACTCACCCATGAGTTTGGAGCTACAAGGAGGGCTTGGAAGCTTCACATCCATGAAAAGTTTTGAAAGTCAAGCCGATCAATGTAAGTTTATTCCGCAAACTTCTTGATGTTATTCACACACGAATCACGCTTAGAGATCCAGTGCATGTCTAGGACACTTACAATGGTATCAGAGCGAGATCTAAGCATGATTTAATTCTAGGGTTTATAAACTTTATTTAGGGATTTTTGCTTGGAGCTTGTAAATACCTAATTGGTTGTTTGGACATGGTTGGATGATGATGACTTGGAGTTATGCATGATTGATTTTGTGAAAAATGGATTAGATTAATTTTCCCGAAAATCTATACCTTGGCCAAATACACCCTAGGAATTGCTCATGGTTATTTTTGAATTAGACTATTGGATATGTTGATTCACATGAAATTGAATGTTAATTGTTGATTTAATTAGATTGAAATCAAAATTGGATGTTAATTTCATGTATTTCCGTGAGTGTGAAGCATGTTGGAAGATTGATTGTGCTTTAATTTTTGTTGGACATAAATTAAAAAGTTAAGCATTATTAATTAGATTAATTAGTGTTTTGGAAATACTAGATTAATTAATTAATTGTGTTAATTGCACTTTAATTGAATTAATATTTAATTTGGAATTATATATTAATTTAATTTGTTATATTTGGACTAATGGGCCAAATTTAGTCTTGGATTATATTTGGGCCTAACCATTTCCATAAAGTCCAAATATAATTATTGGGCCTTTAGTAATTTAATTGGGCCTAATGGGCCAAAATTGATTCTATGGCATATGGTAATTCCTATTGGGCCTAGGCATTATGGGTTAGATCCATTTTGGCCAAAAGCCCAAGCCTAAAGAATTAATTAAAAGCCCATTGGACTTTAATTAAATAGTATTGGATCTAATTGGGCTTTGAGACCCATTAAGATTGGATTTGGAATCCAAGTCTTTAAGGCACATAAATAAGTGTAATTATTTAATTTGGAATTAAATATGAATTAGTATTGGATACAATTTAAATGGATTTAAAATTGTAGTTCGATATAATTCAAGAATACTTACTTTGAGTATTTATTCTTAAACGAGTTTGACTCGAGCAAATCAAATCGTTGTATGAACATTGGATGGTCATTAATCAAAGATTAATTAATTGGATTAGATTGATTGAATAACATGCTTTGTGTGAATACTTGGATGTATGTATGAATAATGTATATCGGATGGATATTAGAAGGGTGAGGGCAATTTTGGAAATTGTTGAAATAAATTTAGAATTTATTAAATTGGACATGCGTGTCCAGCCTATTACCTCTTTTCTAATTGTATTTCTCTTCTCACCAATTCCCCTCAATGTAAATGAGGTTTCTTTAGAAGTATTATGTAATTGGGTAGAAGTAAGAATATTGCTAGTGGGAGAGAGGAAATGGAGAGATTTGTTCTAGGAACAAATTGTATTATATATCCATTCGCATATCATTATTATTTTATCGCGCCTTATTATGCTTTTAAAATGCATGCTTAAGGGTGTATAATGAGACCTAATCAAAGATAATAAATTGGTTGCCAATTTAAGCAAAAAAAACCTCAACAAATATTAAGCGTTTTCCTTCCATTGAGTGATTCATTCTCAAGATCCAAGATTGGCACTGATTTGTTGGCCAAAGTCAAGACATTTACCCATCGTGGATGTGTTTGAATCATGAAGGCTTTGTTTCATATCGTATGTCTTGTCCAAGTTGTGATTTGTTGGCCAAAGTCAAGATCATTTCTTGTCCATCGACATCGATTACGAAGCTTTCCAAAGTCAATGGGTCCCGCTTAACTGGAATCATTAAGCTTGTTGTGCCAAAGCCAATGCTTAGTTGATTCATAGGAAAAGGTTAGGAAAATATATTGGATATATTGACATATATATTATATATATGTTTCGGACTTGGAGGTCCACCTACTGGAATCTAGGAATTGGATGAGATCCAATTGATCATAGAGATCTACCTAGTTAAGTTTCATACAACTTGTTGGCCAAAGTCAAGGTTGTGTGTTATTTAACGGGATCCTAGCCCACTAGGAAACTCGGTTTCCGAGTACTCCACAGAGGGTTAGAGGCTCGCCGAAAAATAGTGGGAGACAAGTATTAAATTGTAATTTCGTTTAGATACTTGTCAATACGCGCTCATTTCTTTTTCGTCATTAATTATTTATAAATAAATTAGTTGGACTAATATTTAATTATTGTTTTAATTAAACAGTTGGACTGTATTCAAACTAATTATTTATAGTTGGTTATATAATTGGATTATAGTAATCAATACAATTTGAA
>SKCR01005804.1:0-25403 GCA_019454045.1 Zanthoxylum bungeanum | reverse complement strand
AACTCATAAACTCGTTGGAATCGAGAATTATGAGACAGATGTTGATGGGGATTTCTGCAGCTAAAGTATTTGAACAGCTCAGCAAGGGCAGAGGGGGAATTTCCTATTTTTGGAGGATCGAATGTATCAGCCAGTTCTTGGACAGTCAGAGAGTCCGAACACTTCCTTCTGGAACCAGCCGACCAGAGGACATAGCATGGCATGGATTTCAGAGACCGACAACATCAGAGTCGAGGCCGACCACAGTAGACCATAAGCTCGATTTGGTTTTTTCTTACCTCTTGGAACGGGTTGACGAGCTCAGATATTTTGGTTCAGGACGGGAACAGTTTGAGAAGATCGGCAGATCGTTTGGCCGACCTATCGAACACTGAGATATGATCGGGGTATTTCGGACTTTTCCTTGTGAAATATATCTCCGCTTGAAATCTTTCCAGGCTGTCATGATTATTATTACGTGTGGCAGTGGAGAAGACATGTTGATGTGACAGGCCGTCAGACGACAGGCTTGCTTTCGGTGACGACAGTCTTGGGGCAGAGAGCCCGTCAATCAGTCGGAAATCACGTGTGGGTGATGTTGTTGAGGCGTGGTAACAGTGTTGTAATTCTTGAGTATATAAAGAGAAGTTGAATTCATTTGTAGGAGATAGCGAAATAGATAGTGAAATTTGTAACCAAGAGGGTGAGCACCTATGTAAAACTTGAAAGGCAAACAGCTCGGTTTCGTTCAGACATCTCTCCAAACAGATCGGCCGAGTTAGCTTTCGTAATAAAAACAAACCCTCACTTTGTGCCCGTGGACGTAGGCAGGACTCGCTCCGCCGAACCACGTTAAAACTCTCATTGTTGACTTTGTGTGTTCTTTTTTCCTTTTATCGCTTTTGCTTTTGGTCTCCCATAACCAAACAAATTCAAGGTTAAAGAAGGATTGTCTCGGGAGAATTATCTTGAAACTACCCCTGGGACGAAAATCACCCGTCAACAGATTCTATTTTCATTTGTTTTTTTTTTTAATAAAAGCCTTTAAATAACCATTTAAGTCTCGGTTTTAATTTTTATTTTAGTTGATTGATAGTTGGGCCGTAAATTTTATTTATTTATTTATTATGTATTCCGATCTCTGCAACTATTACCTATATATAATAGGAGAAATTTATATGTCTAAGTCAAAGAATTCTTACAAATATACTTTTCTTTGTTTATATATATATATATATATATATATATATATATATATATATAAAATATTATTTAGTATCAAATGTTGCTCTGTGTAATTTTAATTAATGAGATGTTTGATAAATTTAGATTTTATAAAAATCACGTTAAATATCGATAGACTCGCTAATTTTAATGAGTTAAGACACTCTAATACTCTCTAATTATAATATTAGTATAATATTTTTTTAAGGAAAAAAAAAAGAGATGACTTGATGCAAATATTTACCTATATAATTTTTTTTAAATGTTTTTAGCAAATTTGATAGATCTCATATTATGACATAAGCCAATTCAAAATAACAAATCACCGTGATTCGAGCCACCTCATTACATTTTGACCAAGCTAATGGCATTTCCATTTCACTTTATTTTATTTTTTCTTTTCTTGAAATCACATAATTAAGTGCTTAGTTGAGGCTCTTTCTTTCCATTTGAATTTTTGTTTATCAAATAATTTGCAGAGATCCAGACGTGTTACATGAAGGTGATAGATTTCTTGCAATTGACAAAATAAGCAAATACTCATCAAGGTTAGCATGCTTTAAATCCCTTCATCATCTCATGATTCTTTGTGTTTTATTAAATTAATCATTCATTAATTTTCTTTAAAAAAAAATGGTATCATTCTTTATTTTGACATCAATCAATAGATGGGATTTATTTTATTTAATTAAATAAATAAATTTGCAAGAGTTTTTTTTTTTTTTTTTTTAAATCTATAGATTTTGATGATAACAAACTAAGAAAACAACCCCGAGAGACGTGGTTTGGTGGTGTAGGATTCAGAATCTCACATTGAGGTTCTGAATTCGAATCCAATAAGTTTGTTCTTGTAAGAGTCTGGAACTGCTGAGAGTTTTACTTGTTCCGCTTAAGCCCGTAATGAATGATTTGGCTGTTGGATTTCTAACGATTTAAAAAAAAAAAAAATTAATTCATTGATAATCCATCTAGTAAATCATTGAACATTACAAGATATAACCATACTTAAAATAGATTTTTGGACACTTTATGTTAAAATAGATTTTTGGACACTGTGTATTATCAATTACTATAAATTTTTAGAAAAAAGGAAATTAGTATTCAGTCTTTAAGACTATGCATCAATACTGGTATATTTTAAAATATGACTTGAAATATCGTTATCATATTACTTAGTATTAGATTTATTTTACTACTCATAAGATTATTCGAAAGTAATATTTTCACTCTCACAATACTAGTATAATATTCATATTAGTGTTTTTTAAATTAATGTTGTTAGGTTTCTCTTTTTAATGCCTCTTTGATCAATGCATATTTAATATTTACACATCTTCAAAAAAAATTCAAATCAGGATCCAGTATTAAAATGAGATTGTGTTGACTGTTGAGCGCTGGATTAATATTAATATTAATCAAGAGATGAATGAGATCTATGTGGAGTTTATATTAGATAAATTCTGACAATTAATTTAAGAGCAATGAGCTACACTTACATACAATCTCACTAACAAAAATTACACCACTCTCACTGTAGCTACAGTGATTGCTGTAAGTGTAGCATTTTTCTTAATTTAATGCTAAATACAAACTCATTTTCCTTCTCTTTTATATACATTAGAACAAATTTTAGGAGTCTAGATATCATTTTCTCTCTTCTTTTTAGTACAAAGTTAGATTTTGGTGAGGTCCTGTTTGCTCAAGTGTTAATTGAAAAGTTGACAAGTTTTAATTTCTTTCTTTATTTCTTTTCTTTTTTTAATTCACCTAATTGATGGATAATGAAACTTATTTATAAATAATATTATTTTGAATCATCTTAGAAATTTAATCAAAACAATAAAGCAAAATTAATTTTATTTTTTCCATGAGTAGTGAGGATAATCATTTTTTCCTTGGAAATAAAAATCTATATTATTAGTATCCATCAGTAATGGAATCATGTGAGCGGGGACAGTCGTCTCATTCAATCTAAAAATATATCCTAAAAAATAATGAAAAATATGTTTTATTAATGAGATAATTGTTGTGATTCTCTGATCACTGATGAATGTTTATGAGGAAAAATCGAATTTTATTATTACAGGAACATAATATTTACAAGTGTTTTAAACTCTACAAAAACCCCACTCTCTCGAAGCTTTCTTATCTTAAAGCTTAATATTTTGGGATGTTTTGAGCTCTCAAATGAGTTCTCAATTTATAGTCAAACACAAGACTCAAATATCAACAATGATAGTATTCCATCTAAAGTAGTTTATAATTTTACTTCACTTGTCAAAAATTGTTTCACCATTTCCATCTCCACCTAAAGTTTCATTAGATGGTCCTTGGAGATGAAATGCAGCTGGACATTACAATAATATTGATTTATCATCATTAAAATAAAGAATATCTATTTATTTTTATTTTTTTATAAAAATCAAATTTTACCAAAACCCCTAATTAAAGCTACTAAATATATATGGAAAAAAAATATATATTTATTAAACAAGTGGCCTCACTTCCCCTCGTCTTTAATGCTAGCTGCATTTTCTGCATTCCATTTACTTCAATGCCATGTCTTTCATTATGTCTCTGATTCAATGGCCATTGATTTGTTCATCAAGAAGCTGAGATGAAAAATATTTGAATGTTCAGGAAAAAATTAAAATATATTCCACAGCAAAGTCTCAGCTTTTGTGTTATAAAACAAGGAAGAATTTTTCAGTTTTATCAGAAGTGTTGAGGAGAATGAGAGAACACAGCAACATGATGCATGCCCAGGGGCATTCTGGTCATTACAGACACGATATGGCGGCAATTTATCCAGTCACCAGCCAAATCCTACGCTCTTTTCTCCTTCATGTTTCTCCTCCTCGTCGGCGCGTTGGTTTCCACGCGCTTGCTCGACTACACTGTAAGTATATACGTAAAGTTTAAAAAAAAAAAAAAAAAAAATCTCACACATAAGTTCATATGTTTTATTATTTGCATCCGAGTCCTTTCTGGTAAAATTTTCTTTAAACAAAAAATCATTTGTTATTATCTCTGTATACACATTGTTTAAATTCAAAGTGATCTGATTGACAATATTACACTAATGTCTCTTAGTTATTTTTTAGGGTTATTTACGTTTTACTACTAAAGTTATGATCAAATAACAATTGAGTACTATGAATATTAACATATTACATACTACTAAACTTATAAAAATTTAACATTTTACTACTTTTCCATCCAAACCGTTAGTTGACCGTCAGTTGACCTTTAAAAGACTGTTTTATCCTCCAAATAAAATAAAAGTGAAAATTATAATTATACTCTTTAAAAAACATATCTAAATCTTATATATAACAATAAAAGAAATACAATCAACAATCACATTTATAAAAATACTGCAATCTCTAAATTATCCATATAACCCAATAAAATAAAGAATTTAATTTACCAAATAATTTAATAATTAAAATTCTCATAATAACCAAAATACTTTAAAGTATAACAATAAAAAAGATATACTCAAAAATCATTATTTCCAATATTCAGCCGTACGATTATCAATGTTGATTATAATATTTATAATTTATAATAATGTGTGTGTTAAGACTCTTTTATCCTTATGATATCAATATGATGTCATGGTCAACTAACGGTCAACTAACGGTTTGGATGGAAAAGTAGTAAAATGTTAAATTTTTATAAGTTTAGTAGTAAAATGTAATATGTTAATATTCATAGTACCCAATTGTTATTTGATCATAACTTTAGTAGTGAAACGTAAATAACCTATATTTTATTATATCAACTGAAATATAAATTTTATATTTCAATTTTTAAAAAATTTTAATATGTAACAGTGATATCATGTCACACATTAAACTATATTCTCATGATATATCTTACCACACGTGTTAATAATAAAAAATAACTAAATGAATGACAGATACCGCTTATCATTATATGTGTGAGTTGGTGGTAAAAATATATTCTGATGAATGCAGATATTTGTTAATTCAATTGGTAAAAAAATTTGAGTAGACTCTAATTGCTAGAATGTGTATGTATTATATATATATATGGTCCAAGAGATGTGGTTTGATGGTGTAGGACTCTGAATCTCACTTTGAGATCCTGGGTTCGAATCTATAAAGTGCGTTTCTTGAAAGAATATGAGAAGCGGGAGGTTTTACCTACTCCGCTTAAGCCCGAAAAAGGTGGTTTGGCGGTAGAATTTCCAACAATTCCAGAAAATATATATATATAAATTGAAATTATCAAGTAAAGATGATCAATGTTATTAAGGTAAGTATGAAGTTGAAAAACAAGAAAAATACGGATTCTTATACACTATTATTTGTTTTTAAAAAAAAAAACTGTGTGGATATTATAAGATACGGACGTCTATTGACCGGCGTAAACACACACGTATAACGCAAGCGCACGTATCGTTCAAGTAGTATAAAAATATCGATCCCACGAGGACTTAATTTCTACTGTTGTTATTAATTATTGAATCTATTTAATTACAATATCTAATTAAAGGGGAAATGGAATTGATTTCTTGATTGGTTTGATTGTAGATTTGCTAAATAAAATAATAAAAAGATAAAAGAAAATACTAAGGAAAATACAGATAAAAAGATATAAGGTTGTGAATTCTTTTAATATCATTTAAAAGATGAAGTGATTATTTTATGTTTGTGTAATAAATCTGTTTACTAACCTGGAACACTAAATTATGTAAAGCCTCTTCCGATGGTCAACTACAAATATCCAGTATAACCCAATTGAACCATATTCCTATGTCAACCACATTACCTGGATTCATTAAGTCTAAGTTCCAATTATGGCTACCCCCGCCCTACAGGTATATTCCTATCCTGTAAGGAAATCTATTAAAGGGTTATCTATCCTCAAGGAAGATCGTGGGCTATTAAGTCTAAGGCTGAAACCTAAAATCCCTATGTCTAGTTCATTTTAGATTTACCATATCAATTTATTGGTGATCAGACAATAAGAAGCTTTAAGCTTAAGACTTAATAAGTAAACTTATTAATTACCCAAACTATAAAATAATCCCTTATAAATTATTGATATTAAAAGTTATCACAACCCCTAGATAACTAACACATAACTAGGACTAGTAAAAACATAAAAATAAAAGACATAAAATAAAAATACTGAAAAGTAAAATAAAATAAAATGTTAAGGTAAAAGGAATTAATTCTACTAATACTTATTTAGATATCTCCCATTAAAATAATATAAAAACTTGTGATTAATATCAACCAGCCATAAAGGCGGAACCAAAATAACCAGCCATAAAGGCGGAACCAAAATAACCAGCCATAAAGGCGGAACCAAAAAACCAGCCATAAAGGCGGAATATATGTTTTATTATCCACCGACCAATCTGGCGGTATCCTGATTAAGTCCAATTTAAATAGTAAATATATTATTTTAAGGGAGATTAATCTAAATAGTAATAGTAAAAGAAATTACCTTTCACCCGAAATAAAAAGAAATTACCGCATCACGGTAAATAGTAAAAACTGTAAAAAGTAAATAGTAAATAGTAAAAACTGTAAAAAGTAAAGTAATAGTAAATAGTAAAAACTGTAAAAGAAAGTAAAAAGTAAAAATAAATTACTATTATTACAAAAAGTAATTAAAATTATTTACAAACTAAAAAATAAAAATAAAGACTTTTAGAGAGAGAAACTCTCTCTTTAGAAGGAATTGAAGAGAGAGGATGGGATACCAAATTCTGAAATCTCGTTCTGAATTTATAGGCGCGGATGGGGTCTGGGCGTCGCGCCGCGCGTCCAGCGTCGCGACGCGCGCTACAGTGACACGTGTCACTTGCTGGTTCGTTGACTCAGATCTGATCCGCTGACGTGGCACTGTTCATGACGTCATCGCTTACGTCATGCTGACGTGTCAACTGTTCATGACGTCATTGCTTACGTCATCTGATGATGTGATGTGGCGACACGTGCATGACACGTGGGGCGGCGGCCGTCGGACGAATGAGAGCTTGACACGTGGCGCGCTGTGATTGGCTGATGATGACGTGGCTCGTTGACTCGGTTGACTTGCTGACGTGGCTGCTGATGTGGACGCTGACGTGGCGACACGTGGCATGACACGTAATGGCGGTGGCCGGCCACGAGCAATGAG
The DNA here is from genome assembly GCA_019454045.1 of Zanthoxylum bungeanum. NCBI lineage: Eukaryota > Viridiplantae > Streptophyta > Magnoliopsida > Sapindales > Rutaceae > Zanthoxylum > Zanthoxylum bungeanum. The sequence continues at coordinate 18,038 of SKCR01005804.1, read as the reverse complement.
ATCTTGACACGTGGCACGGCGCATGTTAGCATCACCGTTGTGATGGTGACACGTGGCAGGCGCATTTTAGCAAAGTCAAACTTTTCAACTTGTTGACCCGTTGACCAAGGCGCATTTTAGCATCTCTGGTGCACGCTGGGAGTCGCGGCGCGCGCAAGGCTCCAGAGTCGCGACGCGCTGAAGACAGAAATTTTCCAGTTGGTGCATTTTTGTCCAGTTTTGCCCCAAATTGCCTCCAGTGCTGTCCAAACTTTATTTATCTGCAAAAAAACAACAAAACACATCAAAACGTTCATAAAACTCGAGAAACAATACAAAACATTAGGTCAAATGAGTGGGAAATAGTATATAAATACCACTCATCACACCCCCAAACCTAACATTTTGCTAGTCCTCGAGCAAAACAGAAAATAAAAATAACAAGAAAATAAACTTTAACTAAGCCACTTTCGTAGGGATCACGGTTGCATTTAGCGTATGCAACAAGCCTTTAAACCCCTAGGTGTCCCTAGTGGACGAGTGTAGTCTCGTGAGGGCTTACAGCAATGATACCCACAAACATTTTACAATAGTAAAAAGTTAGTAAAACTAATGCACACAAAAGCAAAAAGACAAGCGAAAAGAGAATAAAGAAGTTAGTGACTAATCAGGTGAAAATTCTACTCCAAGTTACTAGTTGTTTTGTTTCTTTCTAAATTACCGAATAAGTAAATTCTCCGATTATTTTTACCATTCTTCATATACACAACTAACAAAATATTAATCAACTCATTTTTGCCCACAACAGTCATAAGTGCAGTTGATAAGAGAATAATATTTTTGTTCTAAAGTTCTATCAGATTTCACACCTTTTTGTAGCAATGGAATAATTTTCTGATTTTTCTGATTTTTTCTTTGATTTTTTTCTCTATTTTATTTATATACAATACCTTCCGTCTATGTAGCGAGCTTTGGTCGGTGGCTCCCAAACCAGTTGGCTTTAGGGCACCAGGTGTTAAGACACCCCTACGAACTTAATTACTCAGACTTCAGATATATATATTTATTTTTGCAGCATCTTTGATCCATGTAGCGAGCTTTGGGCCAGTGACTCCCAAACCAGTTGGTTTTAGGGCACTAGGTGTTAAAACACCCTTACAGACTTAATAACTCGGATCTCGGACATTTTTTTTTTTTTTTTTTTTTTTTTTTTTACTCCATCACTATTTAGAGATGCTTCCTCCAATTAAACTATAGCACGAATATTACAAACTTTTCAATTTTAGCTCATGACTGTATGTTTCCATGTAAGTTCATAATACCTGTCAACTGAACATATGAAGATTCATTTTAGTCAGATTTATGGAGAATTCACAAATTAAATAATTTAAAATGAAATAAACAACAATTAACTTTATTTCGAAAATGGGCTTGAGATTCGTCTCAGGAGTGGAAATTCCTTACTCGGCTACCTCTTTTACCAATTTCACCTTTTTAGTCAAAACAAAAACATAAAAATGCAAAATATTTTTGTAATTTTTGAAAATTTTTCAATTTTTTTGTATTTTTCGAAAAATTTTGGACTAAAAATAAAAATAACATACAAACTAAAAAACACGGTACTAATCAAACTAAATCCCTCCCCCAAACCTAAATGAGACATTGTCCCCAATGTCTTAAACAGTAAAAGGAGAGTTAGAAGGTTGTACCTGGTTAGCTGAAATCTACAGAAAATTAAAGGTTAAGATCCAGATTAATTCGACGTCTCTTACCACGATCGTCCTCAGACCAATTTATCTTTGATAGGATAGGGTCAACTTGTGGTTCATAGGCTATGAGTTGGTCTATCAGATCCGGAGCAAGTCTGGCAGTGAAGATGAGTTCTTTCATAGGTTTTGATACGAACCCATTTCTCCGAGCATCATCAAGAAACACACAAAGAAAATCATAAAATCCATCAACATTGAGTAGTCCAATTGGTTTCTGGTGTATGTTCAGGTTCGCCCAAGATAGAACTATAAAAATTTCCTCCAATGTACCCAATCCACCTGGCAAAGCAATAAAAGCATCAGCACGGTTAATCATTTCTACCAGGCGTTCAGACATACCTGATACGATTAGTTCCTCTCCGTTTGATGATGAGCCAATAAGATTTGCCTCTGCCAAGGGTTTGGGACGATTCCCAAAACATGACTGCCTCCTTCTTGTACGGCTTTTGAAACGATCCCCATAAGTCCGAGATTTCCTCCGCCATATATTAAGTGCATATTCCTTGCAGCTAATACTCGACCCAATTCCCGTGCTGCTTCTATGTATTGTGGTTTAGTACCAACAGTACTGAAAAAGGGTGAGTAATAATAGCAGAAGTATCTTCCAGAGGACGTTTGTTAGCTAAACAACAAAAGAAATCGTGAAAGGTCAAAAAGTCTGGATCCTGTCTACGAAAATAAATATAATTACAACAGAAAAACGAATCAAAGCAATAATTAAGGTAACGGAATTGTGTACGCAATACGCCACTCGCTTAGTATAAATTCATTAGAATGAGTCTCAAGATTTCATTCTTTATTCAGCCATTGCTAATGAATTTTTTTCTTTTTTTTTTTTTTTTTTTTTTTTTTTCTCATCTTTGATTGCCAAACACAATTCCTTCTGTCTTAAAATGCTTCGTTTGTGCCTTTCCCTACAAAAATAACACACAGAATTAAAAAGTTCACAAAATATGAAAAATAAATTACAACAAATTGCATGGGTTGCCTCCCTGCTAGCGCTAAATTTTTCGTCTTCAGCCAGACGTGACTGAAATCCATATGTTAAGGAGGTTTCAATGTCGTTTTGGATGTCCGATTAAAGACAATTCCGTGAGCGTTGCTTTTGAATGGTCTCTTCCAACGGTAAAGTGGCAAAATGAGTTTTGTTTCATTCAGTGCTCGTGCCACCTTTTTAATCTTTGTTGCTCCAGTAGTACCTGAAAAGAAAGAAAGAAAATCAGGAGGTCTTGTATGGTGCTTGACTTGGAATGGAAGTTCCATTCTGTCAAACTTCTGGGTGATATCTTTGATTTGTACTCCCCAAAACAGCGATGTTTTTCCTGAATGCTCTGGATCTTTATTAAGTTCTGACAGTTGCTCCTCCATTTGCTCTTCTTTTTGCTCCACATTTTCTTCACAGATGTATTTGAAAATTTCTGCATTCAGCTCTTCATCTGTCATCTGTGAAATACATGTTTCAAAATTGTCAACCTGAGAATGAAAAGAAATGTTAGATTTTAGGTCTTCATCCTCTGATATGACTGGATTGGATGGCTCAAGTTGATCTTCTTCAAACATTTGTGAAATGGAATCTCCAAGATCTTCATTTTGAGGATACAGAATTCCATCCTCAATTTTTGATGCAGTTGGTACAAATATTTCAGCTTCATCCTCGTCAGAATCTGAATAATAGAAATCAAATCGAGACTTTGCCGGTTCGGGTTCCTGAACTGATACCTCTGGTTGTTGATACTGTTCAGCCTCCTCCTCTGTTGAAGTGTCAATGTGAAATGATTGGTACTTGAAGGCTTCATCAGTGTCATCTGGAACTGCTTCTTGAGGTATATAGTTCTGGTTTTCTGTTAATTGTCTGATCTGATCTGTCATTCTCTGTATGGATTCTGTGTTACTCTGAACTTGTTGATCAAATTGAGCTGCTTGTTCCTTGAACATGTGAATCAATCGATCTTCCTCAAATGGTTCTGGTTGTTGATGAAGATCAAAGGTAGATGGTGGATAAGATGGAAAATGTGGCTCTGTGAAATGTGATGGCTCTTCATTGCATGATTGCCTCCAGAAATTCTCCCACTCTGATCGATATATACATTGATCGCTCGGGTGGTTACTATCACAAATCACACATCTCCCCATTTCGTTCTGATGAACAAATGTAGCATTGCTTGGTTCTGGCATCCAGTGATAATCATTGGGCTGTTCAACAGGCCTCAGAAAACCGGACTGTTGCTCCCAGATGTGGGGTGTATCTTCTTGTAAAGCACGTAGTCTCTCAATCTCCCAGTAGTGTTCCATTTTTAAGTCACCTGAAATCAAAAGAAAGAAATAAAAATTACAGATAAAAATAAAGAAAATTAGATACAAGCAAATTAGATAGCTTCAAAATTAACAACTCAAGAAATATAAGTCCCCGGCAACGGCGCCAAAAACTTGACCGGCGTAAACACACACGTATAACGCAAGCGCACGTATCGTTCAAGTAGTATAAAAATATCGATCCCACGAGGACTTAATTTCTACTGTTGTTATTAATTATTGAATCTATTTAATTACAAATATCTAATTAAAGGGGAAAATGGAATTGATTTCTTGATTGGTTTGATTGTAGATTTGCTAAATAAATAAATAAAAAGATAAAAGAAAATACTAAGGAAAATACAGATAAAAAGATATAAGGTTGTGAATTCTTTTAATATCATTTAAAAGATGAAGTGATTATTTTATGTTTGTGTAATAAATCTGTTTACTAACCTGGAACACTAAATTATGTAAAAGCCTCTTCCGATGGTCAACTACAAATATCCAGTATAACCCAATTGAACCATATTCCTATGTCAACCACATTACCTGGATTCATTAAGTCTAAGTTCCAATTATGGCTACCCCCGCCCTACAGGTATATTCCTATCCTGTAAGGAAATCTATTAAAGGGTTATCTATCCTCAAGGAAGATCGTGGGCTATTAAGTCTAAGGCTGAAACCTAAAATCCCTATGTCTAGTTCATTTTAGATTTACCATATCAATCTTATTGGTGATCAGACAATAAGAAGCTTTAAGCTTAAGACTTAATAAGTAAACTTATTAATTACCCAAACTATAAAATAATCCCTTATAAATTATTGATATTAAAAGTTATCACAACCCCTAGATAACTAACACATAACTAGGACTAGTAAAAACATAAAAATAAAAGACATAAAATAAAAATACTGAAAAGTAAAATAAAATAAAATGTTAAGGTAAAAGGAATTAATTCTACTAATACTTATTTAGATATCTCCCATTAAAATAATATAAAAACTTGTGATTAATATCAACCAGCCATAAAGGCGGAACCAAAATAACCAGCCATAAAGGCGGAACCAAAATAACCAGCCATAAAGGCGGAACCAAAATAACCAGCCATAAAGGCGGAATATATGTTTTATTATCCACCGACCAATCTGGCGGTATCCTGATTAAGTCCAATTTAAATAGTAAATATATTATTTTAAGGGAGATTAATCTAAATAGTAATAGTAAAAGAAATTACCTTTCACCCGAACATAAAGAAATTACCGCATCACGGTAAATAGTAAAAACTGTAAAAAGTAAATAGTAAATAGTAAAAACTGTAAAAAGTAAATAGTAAATAGTAAAAACTGTAAAAGAAAGTAAAAAGTAAAAATTAAATTACTATTATTACAAAAAGTAATTAAAATTATTTACAAAACTTAAAAAATAAAAACTAAAGACTTTTAGAGAGAGAAACTCTCTCTTTAGAAGGAATTGAAGAGAGAGGATGGGATACCAAATTCTGAAATCTCGTTCTGAATTTATAGGCGCGGATGGGGTCTGGGCGTCGCGCCGCGCGTCCAGCGTCGCGACGCGCGCTACAGTGACACGTGTCACTTGCTGGTTCGTTGACTCAGATCTGATCCGCTGACGTGGCACTGTTCATGACGTCATCGCTTACGTCATGCTGACGTGTCAACTGTTCATGACGTCATTGCTTACGTCATCGTGATGATGTGGCGACACGTGGCATGACACGTGGGGCGGCGGCCGTCGGACGAATGAGAGCTTGACACGTGGCGCGCTGTGTGATTGGCTGATGATGACGTGGCTCGTTGACTCGGTTGACTTGCTGACGTGGCTGCTGATGTGGACGCTGACGTGGCGACACGTGGCATGACACGTAATGGCGGTGGCCGGCCACGCAATGAGATCTTGACACGTGGCACGGCGCATGTTAGCATCACCGTTGTGATGGTGACACGTGGCAGGCGCATTTTAGCAAAGTCAAACTTTTCAACTTGTTGACCCGTTGACCAAGGCGCATTTTAGCATCTCTGGTGCACGCTGGGCGTCGCGGCGCGCAAGGCTCCAGAGTCGCGACGCGCTGAAGACAGAAATTTTCCAGTTGGTGCATTTTTGTCCAGTTTTGCCCCAAATTGCCTCCAGTGCTGTCCAAACTTTATTTATCTGCAAAATAACAACAAAACACATCAAAACGTTCATAAAACTCGAGAAACAATACAAAACATTAGGTCAAATGAGTGGGAAATAGTGGTATAAATACCACTCATCATCTATATAAAAAGTATCTAAAAGAAGTCATACCACACAATAGTGGAATTTCGTGACCCAATATTTATTTATATTTATTTTCCTAGTGAATTAATTCACACTTTGACATCAAGTGTTGTTACTTACAGGCTCTTCGTGGTAGCACAAATCAGAAGCTAAGAGATACAAAAAGCCAAACATATGCCCCTGGTTTTACAAAAGAGCCCCTTAACAAAACACAGTACCCACTTAACTGCCCTGCTGGAAACCACACAAAAACCTCCTGCCCTGGAACCTACCCAACGAAAAGCTACACCCCAGAAGAAGATCATGACGGTCCACCTTCCCCCACGTGTCCTGATTACTTCCGTTGGATTCACGAAGATCTAAGGCCATGGGCTCGCACTGGGATCACTATGGAAATGGTTGAGAGAGCCGGTCGAACAGCAGATTTTAGATTGGTTATAGTAAAAGGCAGGGCTTACGTTGTGAGGAAAAATAAATCCTTTCAGTCAAGAGATACTTTTACTCTGTGGGGAATCCTACAGTTGTTAAGGATGTACCCTGGAAAAATTCCCGACTTGGATCTTATGTTTGACTGCGTTGACTGGCCTGTTGTTCTGAAAAGCAACTACTGTGCTCCTGGTGATCCTGCCCCGCCTCCGTTATTTCGGTACTGTGGCAATGAGCAAACACTCGATATTGTCTTTCCCGATTGGTCATTTTGGGGATGGTATGATTCATCTGATCAGCATTTCTTTTAGTTTTCTTCGGTTGCTGTGTAATGGAAATGATGATAATGGCTGTGCAATTGATGATTATGCAGGCCTGAGGTTAATATAAAGCCATGGGAGCTAATAAGGAAGGACCTGGAAGAAGGAAACAGAAGAATGAAATGGACTGATAGGGAACCTTATGCTTTCTGGAAGGGTAATCCTGAAGTTGCTTCCACCAGGCAAGACCTTATGAAATGTAATGTCTCGGAGGGACAAGACTGGAATGCTCGTTTATTTACCCAGGCAATGATCTCAAACCAGTATATGTTTTCATGCCATTGTAGCAAATTTCATATGAAACTTGGGAGACTTTTCTGCAGGATTGGCAAAAAGAAAGACGAGAAGGTTTCAAGGAATCCGACTTAGAAAGCCAATGCAAACATAGGTGAACATTTTGAAAATTTTTTAGCTTCAATTTTATATATAAGATTGTGCTTTCCTTGTAACATTGTCGATTTGTTTCTTCAAATTCGCGGTTTGTGCAGGTTCAAGATCTTCATTGAAGGGTCTGCATGGTCTGTTAGTGAGAAATACATTCTTGCCTGTGATTCTGTTACCTTATTTGTGACACCCAATTACACTGACTTTTACACAAGAGGTTTAAGGCCGATGCAACACTTCTGGCCCATAAATGACCATAACAAGTGCAAGTCAATTAAGTTTGCTGTCGACTGGTGCAACAGCCACACAGAAAAGGTAACTAATCAATATTATACAGTATATAATATGATCTCAGGTTTTGTCACCGAGTTTTATTAGGTTTCTTCATCATAAAGCTACTCAAATTTTGCTGCTAATCATTTTACTAGCACTATTTTCCACCCTTGCTTGTTAACAGATTCGGTTTTCATTCAAGAAATTCATAGATTCAATGGAAACCTACAATTGATTGTGGGTACAAGTAATACGAATTAGGATCCAGTACTGAGCTGAGTTTACGTGGGACACTGGATCAACAGTCACATGATAACTGGGATCCATAGGGCGCAGATTAGATAATCCTCACAGTTGATTAAGTTCTAAGTGAAAACTAAGATCAGTACTGAATCATGATCAGAGTACTACATGTTTCATTTATATTATTACATTTCGTCATTCTGATATTCTCCGTGAATTTATCAGGCACAGGAAATTGGAAAGGCAGCGAACAACTTCGTACAAGAGGAACTGAAAATAGATAACGTGTATGACTACATGTTTCATCTCTTAAATCAGTACTCTAAGCTCTTCAGATACCAGCCAACGATACCCCCAGGAGCAGTTGAATACTGTGCAGAGACCATGGCTTGCCCTGAGGAAGGATTAGCGAGGAAGTTAATGGAGGACTCATTGGTGCAAAGTCCTAGAGAAACAAGTCCATGCACCTTGCCTCCCCCTTATGATCCTTCATCTCTTTATGATGTTATTTGGAAAAAGGAAAAGTCAATACTACAAGTAGAATCATGGGTAAATGCTTACTGGGCTAATCAAACAAGCCAGTCATAGGAATTTTTTATTTTTTATTTTCGTTTGAATACTGATATTTACAATCAGAGAGCTACATAGAGCTATAATACCCACGTTTTTGTATTACTATGAAGAAAATTCTTTTAAACATTTTTCTCCTGAGCTTCAAGTATCGTTTTCGGCTTCGTCAATATTTATAATAATAAACTGTCCAAGGAGGGGTAAGATTGGTTGTCTACTTGGCTAAAAATATATCATAGAGGCCTAAGGACTCAAAAATATCAATGGAATTTGGCAGCAGAATCCGAACCTGTTATATGGAGGGGTTCATGCAAGGGCTGAGTGTAGTGACAATGAAGTAAGTTGGGGTACTGACCCGGCCTAAAGAAAAAGTGTTGAATTTGGGTTCATTTAAGTATTTATCGAAACCGGCCCGAGGGGTCCAGGATAAGCAACCCTACCTGGTTAAAGAAGTCAGGAAGTTTGACCAAGTATCATCCACCTCGGTATGCCGACCCGAGGAACGAGGATGGGATCATAATGCTTGAGTCAAGTGACGTGTGCCCTAAAGTGAGGTGATACCCTTCTACAAGGCTAATGATGACTATGGGAAAGAAGTGGTTCACCACGTATGTAGCCTCTATCAGTCGCCATAGGGAGTACAGTGGCAGGGAGTGGCAGAGCAGAGGCCACCATAGGCCGGTACAGTAACAGAGAAAATGGCTAATTTGATTGCCTGAATTATGGGTAGTTAAAGAGAGTTGTTACTTCAATGATGACAAAGTGACATGAGCTGATATCATGGGCGGTGAAATAGTGGATTTGGAAGCCTCTATAAAGGGTTGAAGTCTCAAATTCAAGGGTAAGCAAATTTTTTACATCTCAAAACTTATGAAGAATCCAAGAGCCAAAAACCTAATGATAGAGAGAGAAAGTTAGTCGGTTGTTTGACCATTGAGAAAAATTGAAACGGGCTAGTATAAGACCCGAAGAGTTGTAAACACTTTGCAAGTTCGTTACTCAACTTATAACTCGGGTCGGTCTTGACACCGAACAGTAATAAAATACCCATATTTTCTCTCGTGGATGTAGTTTGGAGTTATTCTCCGCCGAACCACGTAAATCATTGTCTTTGTGATTTATCTGTCTGCTTGTTGAGTTTGCATTTGATTCCCTACTAACTAAACAAATTTACTGTTCGATTATGGTTTATTCGAGGGATTAATTTCTCATATTGCCATTCGAACGAAAAATAGTCATCAACGGTTGGTGCCGTCTGTGGGGAGCAGTACGAAAAATGGAAAACACACTAAGACGATAGCAGGATACAGAAACAATAGAACTTTAGAAACTCCAACGGCGGAATGGATAGAAAAAATGGAAGAAAATTTGTGGTTGGAAATTGAGAATGCACGAAAATAAATAGAGGTAACCCTGGCCTTCATGAAAACCATGATAGAGAAGATTAAGAAGTTTGAGAGGAAAATATGAGAGCAGGCACAAGCGGGGCCCAAGGAAATGAGAGAAGAGATTTCCAGTGGTAAGAGGATAACCGGTGTGGAAGGGGATAGAGAAATTGGGAAAAAGTATACTCATAAGGTGAGATCGGTGGTTGTAGCTCGTATCGCACCGGTAGATGAGCCATTGGAAGAATGTGACGATATGCAAACACAAGAATCTTCCAGTAACAGCCATTTTTTAAAGGGAAAATGATTTAAGACGTTATCCGGAACCGGGACGTAGAGCACTCAATGGTAGGAGATGTCATGGTCGGAGAAGCGAGTATGAGAAAGCCCTCGGTCGAGGGCAGGAGAGCATCGAGAGCCACTTGAGGGGCTGGTTTCAGAATGAGATGAGGAAGTAGGAGGAGAGCACGCGATAAGATGCTTTGGGCGATCAAGATATGGAGACAACGTCCTCTTTACCAAGAAGATGTTGGAGGTGGAGTTTCCAATGAGGTTCTTCATGCCCATGATGGACATCTACAAGGATAGCACATACCCTTAGTCTCATGTTGAAAAATTTGTCTTGCTAATGGAATCCAGGGCATGGTCAGAGAGATGGTCTGCAAGGTATTTCTACTAACCTTGGGGGGTCCAGCCTATGGTTCAGAAATTTGACTCCATGAATTTTTAGTAGTTTTTCACAGCTAAGGAAGTCATTTGTTCACCATTAAAGTGGTGTGTGCACCAAAGAAGACGGTCGGATCACTGAGGACGATGAAGCAATGTGATGACAAGCCACTGAAAAAAATTCATCAACTGATACCAAAACTTAGTATTATAGGTCGGGGCGTACGAGTCCCCGTAGGCATTGAAGAGTTTTAAAGGAGTCTTAAGGGTTGGTAGGTTGTAGTCCCACCTTAGGATCCAAGAAATACCAAACTATGTTACGGCCCTGGAGCAGGCGAGGAGGTTTGTACTATTGGAGGAATAAGAGAAGATATAGCCCGATGGGGTGCTGCTCACGTAAAGAAGGAATCAAGGTAGGAAAATCCTTGGGATGCTGGTAGTGAATATAAAGGACCAGGGTTGTGGCAACGGGAGTTTAGGCCAATAACTTAGGGTAACCCAACGCATGAGAGGAGGCCTTCGATCAAGGTCGAACATGTTACTGGGGGCACATCATACACTTCCTTCAATAGACCTTTGGCGTAGATAGCTCATGAAGTACAGGACAATGGCTTGCTGGCAGAGCCCGAGCTTAGAAGATTCCCGATAGAGATGAGGGATAATAGGGCGTATTATGTCCATTACAACACAATAGGACAAGGAACATATAGAGGTTATGGTAAGAAATGACTACCTCAAGAAGTGCATTGATCATGAGGCCATGAGGGTCAGGCAACGAATGGAGCAGAGGCCTGTGTTCACTATAGCTGGAGGAAGAACGTGTTAGGGTTGGTGCTCTGAGCGCCAATTTTATTATGTATTTCCTTGTAAATACTAATGTAACATTTTATTATGAATAAAATGAACAGTTTCTTTTATATATAACTTCTTCTTTATATGGTAAAAATGTAACTGACCTTAAAATGATTAGTTATGATACTGTTGCAAAAGCGTCGCAACTAACATTGAGTTGTATCATGATGTTTTCATTCTTAGACTGTTCCCGGTCAAGGTTTACACTACTTGATTAGTAAAGTAAACCCGTTGAGACGGGTACATGTCGTATATTGGAATCTTGGATTCCGATGGTTTCTCAGTGAACCATGAGTCTTGGAGACTCGTATAGACGTGTAGGTGTCTATAGCGGATAAACACTGAACGACTCACCGAAGATTCTTAATGGATGGTACACTAACGTCAATAAGAATCTTCTCGGGTTGAGTGAGCATAGTGATTCTTTGACTTGAGATACCACTGTGGATATCTGAGTTATCCTCCACACTTAGATGGTAGTCACGTTACCGATCTATTTAGATCAGACCTCCGCCTGTTCGTTGGGTGTGGACTGATGCTCAGGATATCCTGTGTGTATCAAGAAATGATCCGTCAGTTCTGTGTACAGAGCATAGGTATTCAATATGGAATTAGCAATCTGTTAAATCCATGGGTCAGTGGTACACTGTAGAAATTAGTTCTAAGTGTTTTTTGAGAGATTGCTAATAGAAACGTCGATGTGATTACATCTATAGAGATTTGACGTTTGTATCTATATCTCTGGATTAATCCGGATATCTATGACGGAGGAATTATACGTATGCAGTGACCTCGATGAGGTTTGTACTATTGGAGGAATAAGAGAAGATATAGCCCGATGGGGTGGTGCTCACGTAAAGAAGGAATCAAGGTAGGAAAATCATTGGGATGCTGGTAGTGAATAGAGAGGACCTGGGTTGTGGCAATGAGAGTTTAGGCCAATAAATTAGGGTAACCCAACGCCTGAGAGGAGGCCTTCGATCATGGTCGCACATGTTACTGGGGGCACATCATACACTTCCTTCAACAGACCTTTGGCGTAGATAGCTCAGGAAGTACAGGACAATGGCTTGCTGGCAGAGCCCGAGATCAGAAGATTCCCGATAGAGATGAGGGACAATAGGGCGTATTATGTCCATCACAATACAATAGGACAAGGAACATATAAATGACCTGGTAAGAAATGACTACCTCAAGAAGTGCATTGATCATTAGGCCATGAGGGTCAGGCAACGAATGGAGCAAAGGCCTGTGTTCACTATAGCTGAAGGAAGAACGTGTTAGGGTTGGTGCTCTGAGCGCCAATTTTATTATGTATTTCCTTGTAAATATTAATGTAACATTTTATTATGAATAAAATGAACAGTTTCTTTTATATATAACTTCTTCTTTATATGGTAAAAACGTAACCGACCTTAGAATGATTAGTTATGATATTGTTGTAAAAGCGTCGCAACTAACATTGAGTTGTATCATGATGTTGTCATTCTTAGACTGTTCCCGGTCAAGGTTTACACTATTTGGTCAGTAAAGTAAACTCGTTGAGACTGGTACATGTCGTATATTAGAATCTTAAATTTCGATGGTTTCTCAGTGAACCATGAGTCTTGGAGACTTGTATAGACGTGTAGGTGTTTATAGCGGATAAACATTGAACGACTCACCGAAGATTCTTAATGGATGGTACACCAACGTCAATAAGAATCTTCTCAGGTTGAGTGAGCATAGTGATTCTTTGACTTGAGATACCACTGTGGATATCTGAGTTATCCTCCACACTTAGATGGTAGTCACGTTACCGATCTATTTAGATCAGACCTCCGCTTGTTCGTTGGGTATGGACTGATGCTCAGGATATCCTGTGTGTATCAAGAAAGGATCCGTCAGTTCTGTGTACAGAGCATAGGTATTCAATATGGAATTAGCAATCTGTTAAATCCATGGGCCTGTGGTACACTGTAGAAATTAGTTCTAAGTGTTTTTTGAGAGATTACTAATAGAAACGTCGATGTGATTACATCTATAGAGATTTGACGTTTGTATCTATATCTCTGGATTAATCCGGATATCTGTGACGGAGGAATTATACGTATGCAGTGACCTCGATGAGGTTTGTACTATTGGAGGAATAAGAGAAGATATAGCCCGATGGGGTGGTGCTCACGTAAAGAAGGAATCAAGGTAGGAAAATCATTGGGACGCTGGTAGTGAATAGAGAGGACCAGGGTTGTGGCAATGAGAGTTTAGGCCAATAAATCAGGGTAACCCAACGCCTGAGAGGAGGCCTTCGATCATGGTCGCACATGTTACTGGGGGCACATCATACACTTCCTTCACATGTTACTCGACTCGTATGATTCAGAGAGTTTATCTATGTTCGTCATAATTTACGGGTGGGTGAATTATGAACACAAAACTTGATTTCGTGACGGATATGTCTGAATCTAGAGAGTCTCACTAATGAAATATACTCGTAGAGCACTAGGGCAACTGTTATGAATAATACTGATTATTTATAACTCGTTTAACGGTTAAACGAAAAATATATGCAATTTGGACCTAACGGTCATTTCCGATTTAATATGTATTTGTATTTAATATTTGATATTATTAAATACACATTAATTAAATATCAATTTGTGATATTTAACATATATCATTATTATATGTATTTGAGAAATTTAATGTAAATATAATACATATATTTAAGATATTTATATTTAGTATTTAATTATCTAATTATTAAATAATTAAATGTATTAATAAATTAAATATCTTTTATAATTATTAAGTTGGAAATTGCATGTTATTATTGGAACACATTTTTGATAACTTTATTAAAGTTAAAGTGTTACTTTAATTTAGCTAAATGTGGACCAATAAAAATCAAATAAAATTTAAGTATAAGATATTTATTTTTGGTTGGAAAATTCATAAATTGTGGATTTTGTATATCAAAATTATTTGATTCATTTTTCAAATTACACAAGTTAAATAAAAATTACAAAAGAGAGTTGAGAGCATTTGTTGAAAAGGAAAATAAAAATCAAAGCAAAATTGGATTTTGTAAGTAATTTCATTTATTCTTCTACATGAAAATTGTTTCATTTTTCTTAGCTTCAATTGTGTTGTTAAGATCATGTCTCTACTCTTTTAGTTTGTAATTAAATTTTTTGGAAGCTTGTTGGATGAGCTCATGCATGTATAATTAATTTATTTGCTTATTAGTGTAATTAAGCTTAATAAATTAATTAGAAAATTAAAGTTGTCAATCTATAGTTAATTAGCCATTCATAATTAGCCTAGAATTATTCTTGATTAATTTTATGATGGTGAGACTTAATTGGAGTGGTATTGGAAGATTAAAGCATTGAATTTTGTCAATTTAATGTAAATTGCCCAATTTGAGTAATTTATGAAATTATGGTTCTTAACCCATTCAAATTTTGGGGCTTTTCATATATATATGATATAATTTGATGTATATTTGATGTATGTCAAATTTGGGATTGATTGGATTTGATCTTGATGTGTTTTGAATAAATTGGGCCAAATTGCAATTAATAAAATTTCTGGGCTATTTTCGGAAATTCTGGAAAGTTTCTAGTTTTTGTTGCAAATTGAAAAAAATTATGTTGGGATTGATTTGGAATCAATTAAATATGTAATTGACATAATTAAGCACCAAAATAATTAATTTGTAAAAGTCTTGGGTTATTTGGTAATTAAAAGAAATATGATTTCTTGGGTAAAATTTCACTTTTAAGTATTGGTTAATTAAATAAATAAGTTTATTTAATTGTTCCAAGAAAAAAAATTTGAAATCGGAAAAATTCGTTTTCCGCGCTCCGCTGGGCAAACCTGTAATTCCTTATAAAACCCCAACAGAACGTTGGCCGGAGATTCAAACCGGCAAGGAAGAATTATTGTCGGATCAATAGCCCCCAGGTAATGACTGTAGAAAGGGCCCCGAGGATTTTGAAAACCATGTCAGTGCCAATAATATTACCGAATGAGGATGCTCAGGGTGTGAGTTACCCTCATGAGGATGCTCAAGGTGCGTGCAGTGGACAAGAGTCAAGGCCAACATTGATGGTTCAATGTCATTCTATGGTGGATCTCTATGAGCAACCCTTTCTTTCTCAGCATTGATCGGCCAAAGTTCTCATTTCCACTGACTAACTCGTCGAACTGCCGTTTCTGACCCTACTGTTCGTTTCGTTCACCTCTTTTTTCGAATAGAATTCAGGACATGCACTGATGGATTTATTGGGAGCACATCCTCTACTGGAGAATTCTAAATTGCAAAAAGAATTATATGATAAAGAAGTCTACTTTTCAGTCGATAATTTTAGGGTATTTACCGATCGAAACCTATTCGGTCAGTAATACGCAAGTAATATCGCCATTTCTTGGTGCTCAATCGGTGTTCGACGTCTTATTTTACCAACTGTATTTACGTCGGTCGGTAATTACAAACCCAAATATTCGGTCGGAATATATGTCATCGGTATATATTTATTTTTTATAATTTTATTTGAATTAATTATATATTACCGACCGAATTACAATCAGACAGTAAAAAATTACAGATGACCGATCGACATTGTCGGTCGATAATAGAAATTTATTTACCAACCAAAATTACGGTCGGTAATACATCAGTAAAAGCTTGGTATTATTTCTTGGTGCTAAATTAATCTTCAGCGCCTTATTTACCAACCGAATATCGACGGAATAATCCATCGATCATTTTTCTGTTAGTAAAAGGTCGATATTTGGTCAAAAAAATAATTTTTAATGGGTCAGTATTCGGTCAGTATTACCACCAAAGAAATTCGGTCGGTAATTTTGTTCGGTATTTCACCATTTTCTTGTAGGGTCTGATACCAATTGAAATTACCTACAAGTAATATAATAATTTATACCTAAGAAGGGGTGAATTTGGTAATTAGCAAAAATAATGCATAATTAATTTTTTTTTTCAATATTAAGCTACTTAGTTAGTAGTTTTACCAATTATGCTTAGAATTCAATTTCCATAATTAATATATTCAACAACGGATATAATTAATTTATAGATTATGAACAATAAATAAAATATTGATTTTACTTTAATTGTCCAAAAGTGATTATCAATATTAATTTTAACAATGACAAGTTTAATATTGATATGGAAAGATAATATAAAAACTTGCAATAAATAAGTGAGATATGAATAGAGAAATTGACCCCGGATTATAGTGATTCAGACAACTCCTTGTCTATGTCCACTACTCCAAGCCACGCTTGAAACTTTCAACTATGTAAAATGAATTCACATTTTACAACAAGAGTTTTACGGGCTTACTCTCAAACCTTCAATGGTGTTTTTCTTCAAAGGCTCTCTAACCTTAAGCTTCACACACTGAGTTTTTACCAACTCTCAAGATTTACAATTTTGGATTTTCAAGGTTCCTTAAAGCTTTATACAATGATGAAGAATTTGAAACACAAAAGTTTCTTACAAATAAGGACAAAGATTTCTCACAAATAAGTATTACAAAGATTTTGCAAGTGTGAGAAATATTCAAATGTAATAAGCTCTCTAAAATGAATATGTAGATGAAAGAATGAGCTTTGTAATTTTGAGAGAGAAAATGATTTAAAAATATTTGTAGAGTTTCAAGAATGTTTTGACATGTTTAGAAAATGAATATTTGTAAAGTGAGAAAAATGGCCGATATTTATAGATTTTGCACAAAACTAATTATTTATAGTCGTTATACTCCCAGAGAGATCGATATACGAATTAGTATGAGACCGGTATGCCGATTCTAGTAAGTGTGTTCCCTAATCTCATACACCGGTATGTCGATTTAGGGACCGATAGTAATAGTTACAATCCTTATAATACTCAGTGTTTTGGTTATAACTTACTTTAGAAAATTCTAAATCAAGCTCCGTAAAATTTTGTATAAACTAGACACAGAAAGCTATCATTTATAAAAATAAATAAATAAATCAGCCTCAAAAACCTTAAGATGAATTTTATGAAATTTTTCTAAGATGACAGGTCTGCAGGAACATTCTTCCCTGAACATGCTATAGTAAATAGCTCTAACATTAGTTCTAGATATCAGAATTGTGTTCTACTTCATTCATAGCAACCTAGAGGCACATATCTATCTAACGGTGTATCATTAGAAATTTAATTCTTCATTTGCTAATTTTCTAATCTATTTTCAGATGCACTAGATGTATTGAAATTCATGTTCACTACAAGAAAAAAGGCTTTTACTGATACTAAATTAGTGTCAGTAAAGGGTTTTACTGACACTATATAAATATGTCAGTGTTGCCGCAGCCAGAAATCACTGACACTAGTTTCTAGTGTCAGTGATTCTTAGTGTCAGTAAACGTTAATACTGTAGTATCAGAAAATTATTGACACTATGGTATCAGTAATCTCTCACACTATTTTAGTGTCAGTAAATTATTGACACTATATCATCAGTATTTAGTGATACTATAGTGTCAGTAAATTTTGTTACTGCAGTATCAGTATATCGCATAAATTTGATTTTAGTGTCAGTAATTATTGTTACTATAGTATCAA